>VZRW01003356.1:407068-455683 GCA_013398125.1 Aegotheles bennettii | reverse complement strand
GCTTCCAGCTCTTCCCATTTGTTTCTGTAAATTCAGTCCTCCAGGGAGGTAAGAAGTTATGAGAAGGGGACAGAACAGTTTCAGAGCAAAAAGACATAATTAATGTTGGCTGCGGACAGTGAAATTGGTAACTGGCTTACATTCAACAATGAAGACTTCAGTCAGCTGTTGACAAGTTTCCTAACAGTAAACACTAGAATAGCTTGAGTAGGGAAGTCTGGGGTTTCAATCACAGGAAACTTTGAAGAACAAGTTAAACAAATATACTGGGAATATTTTAGATAGACATTGGCTTAGGGTAAAGAGACATAGGGCCAGATCATCTCTCAGAAACCTTTCATCTTGTATTATTTGTTAAAATGGTGTTTGCAGTCTGGAAAAGATACATACAAGAAGAGAAAAACAAAAGTATGGGGACTGCACATCAGTCAGCAGTTCCTTTGGGAAGTTATGCTAGAGCATTTGCAAACACGGAAAGGAAGAAAATGAGTGATTGCAAAGCCATGTAACAAAAACATTCTCAAGTAGTATCCTACTGGTACAGAGACAACAACATCCAGTAAATAACCAAGCTGCTGTCAGAGGCTCAAGTTAGAATCTGTCAGCAGTGAGATATTTGCTCAAACATGGATGCATTTCCAGGAAGAGCATCCTAGGAAAACCGTCAGAATATCCATTTTACACATAGAGATGCTGCTGTTCCCAGTGATTTCAATATATCTGAAATGAGAATACAAGGGGACTGCAATAGTCTAGTCTGTCATCCAACTATATCAGTGACCAAATCCATCCAAAGAGAGTAGATTTCTTCCCTTTGTGGTCCAAACTGAGTGTTTTGTTAGCAGGTCGCCTTCTCAGCCTGGGTAATTCAGTACCATCTCCAGAGCACACTGTTAAGCACAGGATTCTTCTGTAATCACTCTAACACCTGACACATTTGTCAGGTGGACACTGCTTGCTGTCCAGTCAGGAGGATTATTTCTTGAGTTAGATTTATGTAAACTTTCAAACTGTGCAAGCAAACAAGTAGTTCATAAAAAAAACACAAAAGAAAACCACAGGCACTGTGGAGCCCCCAAAGAGACAGGAGAGCAGGGAGACAGTGAGAGCTGCCTGCACAGGAGAATGACAAAAAGCACTGAGAATCTAAAGGGGTATGGTGGGTAATGTCAAGGCTTAAGTGATTCAGGGACTGGAATTTTGGTCAACACTTAGGAGGATACTTATATTTGTAAGGGAAAGAGTAGTCTTATACATAGGTTAAGAAAGAGAATTCAACCACATACTGCAGACTATTTGTCAGCTCACATTCACTTACTTGTTTATTCATCCTAGGTAATCACATTTAAAAGGCCTTCTTTCAAGCATCGGCAGGGTTACAGTCTAAGTTTACAAATCCCACTCCAGGGCTGGGAAAAATATCTGTGCTAAGCTGAGCCCCCACAACTACACTCTAGGGGCAGATTTAAAATGGGACTCCCCTACAGAATTGGAGATATCACAACCTACCTTCCAGACAGGACCAGTATAAAATATCCACTTCTCCTTAAACTGATTGACTAAATACCAGGTTTGCACTGGTGTGCTGCAAGCAGAGAACACTGTGCCCATTATTCAGCTGCTGTGCCAGCAAAGCACTTGCTCCCTCCTGCCTGTCCTGGGGAATTTGCATTTGAGGAGCCACGTTTTTAGCATTAGGAATATTCCTTCTTGCCTTGCCTTCAGGAGGCAGCTGTCTCCATCAGACAGACCATCCCATTGAGCTCCAGCATCTGGAACAGACCACATGGCTACACTGCAGATACTAACCAGGGGTCTGAATGTTTTCACATCCTGCCCTTCAAAACCAAACTGAAACTTGGTCAAGGTGAGCCAGCTAACAACCCACAACCCCTCATTTCCATCCTTGGACATGAACGATAGAACCACATTTGAGGACAGGTTAAAATAATTGACCTGCCCAAGACTGCAAAGGAGCAAATGCCAAACTGTCCCGTTTGGTATCACATACTCAGTCCCAGGAAGACTGCATGCCAAGGCTAGGAAACCTAGGATAAGCACCAGCCATGCAGTAGCAGCAGTAGTGTGGGCACAGCAACCCAGTATGAGGCATGGACAGGGCAGAACACCCTTCTACAGCACCCAGAGACACATCCTTGAGTAAAGCAGCAGCAAGTGGCAACAGGCTCTTCTTTGTATTGCTGAACTCTGAAGGCCCCTAGTCACAGAGACCTTGCTGCTGCATACTCAAACAAATACCACACCACTCAGCAACCTCTAGCAGTGTTGTCATGTAGGCAGGCCAGGATTAGGATTCAGGGCCCCAACTTTCAGTTCCTTTCTGTAGAGAAGAGACTACTTCACTGAAACCAGTAAACACACAGGTGTGTTAATGAAGTTACCTAGAGCCCTACTCAAAGAACTTAAGCCCATTTTTCCCATGTTGTTCTTGGTAGTCATTCTAACTAGATGCATGCCTGTAACCCTTGATGCAAAGCCTTTCTGCCTGTAGTATTACAGAGTTGTGGCAGAAAGTGAAGTCTTATGGATTCCACTACATTTCCACAAGTACAATGTAAAACGAAATGAAGTTAGAATGAGAGCAAGGAGTTCCACTCCCCTCACAGCACTTACTGCCAGAAAAATACAAATACTCCTGGCTGTTAAGGCACTGTACTGTTGTAGGAATAATGCCTAAATAGTGCTGTCGTGCTGCATGCTTCAAGCCACAAAACCCACAACCGGTATGAAACTTAATTCTGTTCCATTCCTTACTTTCAAGGTTCTGAGGTGATTAACACTTCATAATAAACCACTTGCAGAACACATTCCAGGATCTGCATAGAAATGGTGCCAAGAAATAAGACCAAATTTGGGGTTAGGGCAGATCACTTTATTCCAAGAACGAAGTGTGTCAGGTACTGAACACACAGCCCCCAGCTATTAGTCTCTGCATTTGAGGTGAAAAGTTAAGAGTAGAAGCCCAGGTGAACCACATGTCTGGTTTGCAAGCCCATCAAACACATGTCAAACACAGAGCTGTAGATACCCAAGAGAGCAGTGCTCCTTTTCACTTTCCCTACAAGCAACAGCAGTATGTCCTCAACAGCATTGAGAAGGAAGTTTTTGCATTGGCCAGCTCACAAAAGGGTGGCACCTTCAGGGTCCACACAGCCCATTACAGCTACTTTAACTTACTTTGCATAACTTTGCACACATCTTCATAACACAGAAAACAAATGAGACATCAACCAGAACAACTCCTTGCCCACAGAGACTTTACAACCTCATTTCTCCTTTAATACTGTGATTGCTCATAACTCTTCCTTCCCAAACAAACACAGGAAGGATTTCATCTTTAAAGAATCATTTTAATAATGTCAGACAGAAATCAAAGGAAGAAACCACAGATTATGAAAATACTTGATTCCATCATCTTAATATCTGTTGTTTAAATCTCACCAAGGATTTTACATGATTGACATCAAACCCAAAAGAATCAAAAAGATTTAGTCTGTTGTAGGAAGTCTGCTTTACTGACAGAGATTATGCATCTTTGCCAATATCAGGCACTTACAAAAATCATCAGTTTGCTGGAACAAAACAGAAGAGGTGCATTAATGACTAAAAGAGAATAAAAATTCTTTAAGTTAGTGTCTTCCAAGGTGTTGGCCTATGAAAAACAGGTAATCCAGGTCCATTAGAGGAGGAAAAAAGAAAAAAAAGGAAAAGGATCCATTAAAAGGAAAAATATCTCATTTTAAAACTACATTCTGTAGGCAGCTTAATCAGACGCTATGGTCCAACTAAAACAGCCTAAAGGGTTCTTTTACTCCAATTTAATGAAAGTCTTCAGAGATAGCAGAATGGAAGCAGTAAAATGGCTTTCCAAGAGGGGACAGATGCAGACTATAAGTTCCCTCCACGTTACTGCTGTTTGGACCAGCTTGCATTTGAGTGCTCTCTTCCACAGTTCTTCTCACCGCTCCTGTGACAAACCAACCGCAATATTTTCAAGGTCCCTTGCACGGAGGTTTAAAAAAAAAGTCTGCTCAATGTTGGCAATGAATGCCTTCAGATTATGAATACTAATTAGATTATAAAATCAGCTGAAAGTGGCAGCTCTGAACTACCAGTCTACATAAGTAAACAGCAAGCTAGTGTGACTGTGCACCCCTTTTGTATGCTCCTCTCCAGTTGCAAAAAATGATAAAAGAAGAAACACATAAGAAGGTTCCTGTAATGTAAACAGCTTACAAGGACTAACTGGAAGATAATCAGTCTAATAAAAATGTAAAGTCAATTTTAGAGTCCAAGGCAAATTCTAAAGCTACATCTTTTATTTTTTAAGAGAATCTCAGTATTAACCTCTGGCAGATTTTTTTTTTAAAAAGGGCTTTGAAAAATTTAAAAAGTTGCCTCAGCTAAACAACTTACTGAGCCTTTAGAAAAGAGAAGTATGGTTTAAGGGAAAGGGAAGCAAAGGCGGGGAAGATAAGGAAATACTGAAGTCATTATAGATTGTTCAGCCATATGTCTCTAACAAAGAGTTGAAGAGCATTATTTTTATGCTTTATGGTTGCATTGAGAATAGGTTCATCTACAAATTCTATCTCGCATGCCTGAGTGCTGCAAGGAGAACGCTCCAGCTCCAACACTGTTATGTTGTTTGGCTCTGATGAAACAAGTATATTCCTTGGAACAAAAAGGGTCAACTGAGGACCACGGGCCGGCCAGTAGCGACCAAGATTAAAACCATTGATCCAAATTTGCCCCTGTTAAGAGAAAAAAAAATGACATTTTAGTAATTTGACAGAGATCAAACAAATAAATAAGCATAATGCTCTTCACATAGTAACTGAATTTCCTCCATCCTTCAGTTTGATAGAACACAAGGATAGACAGTCTGTTCAAGAAAGTGCTAATGACAGTCAAAAGAATCTAAATTCCCTGATTAGTTAAAGCCATCATTAATATTTAGAAAGAAAGTGTTCAAATACTGCAGTAATTCCAAATATAACAATACTTCGGAATACAGAATTGCAGGTTCTTGGCACTGAATTTTGTGCCAGGTTTCAGACCAAAACAAACCTGAAAACTGTATTTGCTTGAAGCTGATTGTTATGAGGAGAAAGAAGTCACAAAAGAAAAAGGCAGGTCCTAATTCTGCTGTGGCTGGCTGTGCAAGTGTAAGACTACATTATCTTTGTAGCTCCTTCCTGTTGCATGATTTCATGAAAAACATACAGCTTGTCCAGACACATGAAATTCAGATGTCTGTTATGCTTGTATTAGCTTAGTCAATAAAAGAATTTGTGAAATAACACTGCTAGAGGACTGTATTTTGTTGCAGTTACCTACAACCATTAAAAATCTTTGGGGGTCTGCTGGCATCAATTTAAGTTCAAAGAAATTGTGGTTAACTTGGCATACAAACTCTTTACATTCTATTTTTTATAGCAGAGGTGGCCAGAACCGCTGGTTCAAAACAAGGTATTTATAATGTTAGAACAGTAAGCTCAAAAGAAAAAAAACACAAAATTGGGCAAGAGGAAAAAGAATACAAGTCAATACAGTAATTTCTACATTACAAAACAGACACATCGAAGTGACACGAATGCAGATTTTTCCAAAAGTGTACGAATTGGCGAGTTGCAGAATGTTCACTAAAACTGCAAATGGGACTCAGAGTTGAGCTGAATCTTGGCTCATTAAACAAGACAAAGGAGGATATACAGCTGATTTGGTCAAATAATTTGCTTTTACTCATCCCAAGTGTCTTTTCACCATATGTCAGACGAGTTTGGTGGACAAGAAAACTGATGGCAACAGGTAACTGCATCTGTATTCACTCTTGCTTTGGCCTTTGGTAATAGAACATAGAGGAAAAATAAGCTCATGGCACTGATGTACACTGAAAATAAAATGGTCTGAATCAGTGGAAAGTAAGGATTTTGACCACTCTTGGTGATTTCTAAAATTGTCTGGGATAGCTGAAATCAGAACAACACTTTTAAAGAGTTTACAGAGCACAATTGTAATATAGCGACCATTGCTGTTCAAGCTGATTTGGAGGTATTTTTGTGTTTTCTTTTTTCAAGTATTTATGAAAACAAATTTTATGCAACTCAAGAGAAATTAATTTCATAAGAAGTTGGTACATTTGCAAATGCAGGTGAGTTATTTCAGCTCTGTATCCACTTCCGTGGTATAAGATCCTATCTTGCACAGCTCTGCTAAAGTGTTAATAAATTTTTTTTAATCAAGTTTATCTTGCCTTGTGTCTTGTTTTTGCTGTATTAAAAGGCAAAAAGAGAGGTATTTATTCAAGCTTGCTACTCTGCTTCTGCAGTACTTTTAGAAGAAAACATAGCATTAATGCCACTTCCCCACACACAAGATGAATTGAGCATAGCCACCAGACAGTAGCCTACCTACTACAGAGAGTGACTGTAACCCTGTGGGAAGTAGGATTTTACTGTTGGAATTAACTGCATTAGAGTTCTAATTAGAGTTCTTATTTTTCAGTAAGGCTATGAACTTGATTTCTCAATTCCAAATTGTCCTTATTAACACTACAGTTTCTAAAGTTCACGGGCGGGGAGAAACTTAATGAAATTCAACAAGGGCAAGTGCAGAGTTTTGCATCTGGGGAAGAACAACCCCATGCACCAGTACAGGCTGGGGGCTGACCTGCTGGAGAGCAGTGTAGGAGAAAGGGACCTGGGGGTCCTGGTGGACAGGAGGATGACCATGAGCCAGCAATGTGCCCTTGTGGCCAAGAAGGCCAATGGCATCCTGGGGTGCATTAGAAGGGGGGTGGTTAGTAGGTCGAGAGAGGTTCTCCTCCCCCTCTATTCTGCCTTGGTGAGGCCACACCTGGAGTATTGTGTCCAGTTCTGGGCCCCACAGTTCAAGAAGGACATGGAACTGCTTGAGAGAGTCCAGCGCAGAGCCACTAAGATGATGAAGGGAGTGGAACATCTCCCTTATGAGGAAAGGCTGAGGGAGCTGAGTCTCTTTAGCTTGGAGAAAAGGAGGCTGAGGGGTGACCTCATCCATGTTTACAAATATGTAAAGGGTGAGTGTCAGGATGATGGAGCCAAGCTTTTGTCAGTAATGACTAATGATAGGACAAGGGGCAATGGTTTTAAACTGGAGCATAGGAGGTTCCATGTAAATATCAGGAAAAACTTTTTCACTGTGAGAGTGACAGAGCACTGGAACAGGCTGCCCAGGGAGGTTGTGGAGTCTCCTTCACTGGAGACATTCAAACCCCGCCTGGATGCGTTCCTGTGTGATGTACTCTAGGTGAACCTGCTCTAGCAGGGGGGTTGGACTAGATGATCCTTGGAGGTCCCTTCCAACCCCTAGAATTCTGTGATTCTGTAAAGACTGCACACTCAGGAATTTGTATGCCCTAACCCAGCAAATCATGACACTATACACACTACCAATAAATATGCCCTAGACAAAATAAAGGAGGGGGGAATCTCTGTCTTCAGTAACAAGATCTCCTTCAGCAGGATCAGCAACTACAAACCATGATTCCACAGAAATAAAGAACAGTCCTGACTTCAAATTCTCTTTTCTGTTGAAGAAAAAAGAAGTCCAATAAAGTAACCATGCATTCAGGGGCACGTATGCTTAAGGGCATCGTGCTTCCTCAAGCAAGGGTTTTTACTGAGGAAGTTTTACTGATAGTGAAGAGTTAAAAAACCACTGTTCTTAGTTACTTTTAATCAAGCACTATAACCAGGAAAGTGTCCTGTAGCATCTCACTTCCTCTAGAATAAAAAATTGTTTCATTTCACAGCATGTATTCACATCCCCCCTCCAAAAAGCTGTTTCTGCTTCACAACTCAAGACAAAAAAACCCCAACACAACTAAATACAGCATTTCTAAACAGCCTAACATTAGTTCATCTTTTTCACTGTTGAAAAAACAGGGTTTGGGTTTTTTGTGATGCTCCACTTCCTAGACCAATACCATGTACCTTATGAGTATGTTTCCCTTCTCTTAATAGTTTATTTCCAGAGTTATTTAAAGGTAGGAATCAGTTTCCTAATACTTAAATATATTTGAGACATCCCACCACTACAACCAACTTCTGCTCACCCAAGAGAGGTGGACTTTTATCACCCTTTGAAATTTTAGTAGCTTTATGAGCTGACTTCAAGATTTTACAGCAAAAAGTTGTACCTTTGCCCAGCCAGGAAACTTGACATAGGTGTCTTGAGGAAAGTCTGGAATCCCTCCAGGAATGAAAAGACTACCAGTGTAAAAAGTAGGTGCTTCGTAACGCAGTGGACTGCCAACAGATCTCCTCCTTGGTAGGTAAAGGTAGCCATTGATGTCATAGTTCACTGTTCCATCTATGTCTAGAGGATACATTTCCCATTCAACAAGTATATCTTCACCAAGAGTTAAATTTGAAACTAGACCCTAGGAGGGAAAGAAAACATACCAAAGCATAACACAATTAGCCTCACGTTGTTGAAGATATTTGGCTGCAACTATAAATCAGTCAGGAATAAAAACTGAATCAGAAGTACTCTCAACAGCTGCCAATCCATGTACGAAAAAAACAGGCACCTGGTCTTCACCAAGTTATAAGCTTTGCTTAAGAACAAAGCATTTAATTTATTCTCTGTGAAAGATCTGTTCCTCTTCAAGGTTTTGAGCTTTCACTGATGCCCAAGGTTTTTTCAAACTTTTTTCCCTGTAACTGTGAAAATTTCTGTTTTGCTTTAAACATGAACACGATTCCAAACATGGGGCTTCATAAAAGAAGAAAAAGCATTAAATATCATAAGTTTGAGATACCATCAAGAGATTCGGTAACACTGAGTCATTAACCCAAGACATTAACCCGCACAATAGCGGAGAAAGCAGTATTTACTCCACACAAGTCTTCTACAGTTAACTTACAGCATCACAAAAGTTGTCACATGCTTTGTGACCCTGATTCAGTGAAATACTTTAAGCTTACAGTCAGCTTCAAGCCCACAGAGTCCTGTTTCATTTCTATGGACCCACATGTGCTGCGCACCAGGGTACTTGCACAATGAATACAAAGCAAGGTAAGATCATGATTTAAGAAGACTGAAAGGAACATTAAATTACCCCTGCACATATCCTAATTGTGTTATAATAATAGTCTCTGAAATTGTGTTTCAGTGCAATGCAGGGGGTTGATTTTAAACCAATGATGCTACTTCCATATAATCACTTGAACAGATCCTGCCCAGAGAAGCTGTTTTTCAGTGCAACTTAAGTTCTGTTGCAAACAAACAGGAACAAGCAAAACCACATTTTCTATGGCCTTGGAGGGCTGATACTATGTCATGCAACTGTTCAGATCTCAAATAAGCATTGCGCTGACTCCACAAGCCTCATCATCAGTACAAGCACTAATTGGTTTTCTCTTTCTTTACTTAGATGCCCACTTTACAGAACAAGAATTTATTTTTCTTCTATCAAAATAAAATATTTGCACAAAGTAGCAAAACTTTTTCATACAACCTAGACCTTAAGTCTGTCCAGCAATCAACTGAAGTAATGCAATGTAACTGTATCCCGAACTTTCTAACCTGCCTCCCTAAGCTCATCTTTAGGTACTATGAACAGTTTGATTTTTCAAATGAGATGAAGTGCCTACACTAAGCATTCTTACTTTGTTCTGCATAAGAATTCATATTCAACAGTCCAGTTATAGACATATATTTTCCAAGTAAAACAAAGATAGAGGTGGCAGTGAGCATGTCAAAAAAATAGAGAAAACAGAAACCACACTCTTCCTTCCTTTGTGTCCTTCAACAACAAAATTTCAATCAGCAGGGGGTTTTAAAACCAAAACCCTTTTAAGATTCTTCCCTCAAAGCCAGATACCTAGTTCCATTTCAAGCTCAAAAAAGTGATAAAAAAAGGTGATAAGCGAGCCAAACAAAACCCAGAAAAGCTACCTTGTTTGCTTGAAAATGTAAGGCTTCACATGGCATTTTTGAAAGCACAAAATATCTAAAACCAGAGGTATAATCATTCCCAGTTTTCAAAATCAACACAAAGAACAGTGTGAGGGAGAGATTCTATGGGAAGAAGCAATGTACGTTTTCCAAAACTACCTGAGAAAGGCGCTCTCCTACCTGGAAGGATCCTACTTCTAGAGGATTACTCTCATAATGCACCTGTCTATTAAACTTGCTTTCACTCTCAAATCTTTAAAAGGATGAAACCCCAGTGTAAGTGTGAATTTCAGCTCAACCACAGCAACACTGAGCACCTCCCTAATTCAGCCTCTAATTCTGTTACCTTACTTTAGCACTAATCACATAGGTTCCTTATCAACTGCCCTGTTATCAAATAAATAAATGCAACATTTCTGCTGCTTCTACATGAAAGCAAAGCATTGGGGAACTAGCTGCCCTCTCTTGCCACTCAATTAAAAAGCAAGGCACCTTGAAAAGACAGTAGAAACAGAGTTGGCACTCCTGCTGCCCGCTGAATTTGTCACAAGCACAGAAAACCCTCAGTTGCTGATACTTAGAGGCTTTCATACATCCTAAAAGCTCCCACATATATTTAACTTTGTTCTGTTTAGGATTTAAATAACTGTATGCCTTCCAAAGCGTAAGATGGGTGAAGCTGCATTTTGATATGGTGAAAACCTGCAGGCTGCCAGATTTGCAAATGCTGAGTCATATTCTTTGCCTCGACTAGACTCTTAGCATAATTGGAAATACACCTAAAAATCCTCATCACGACAGACTTAAGAAAAGGATTTGTCAATTAAGTCTTTAAACCAAGCCTCCACTTCAGTTCTTGCATGCTGCTTAATCATAACCAATATATCCTTCTTTAACAGTGCAAACAGGCCCATCCTACTCATGGCAGCACAACACAAGTGTGAGAATGGGATATTCTGCTTAGTGGAGATCTTGCAAGTCATAGAATCAAGTCTCTTCCCAGCCTGTTTTATGATTGAATTGGATTCTGTAACAGGCCCAAACTCAAACAGAGTCTGTGGTCTCATCAATGAGGCTACTCAAGATGCATATACATTCAGGTTTACTTTTTCCCCTACTTACACCCTTAAAAACCCTACTTCCTCACAGCATGTGTGCCTGTGCTTGATAACTAAGCGGTACTGTTCTTTCCTGTAATGTTTATCTTTCTCCAGCTCTTGCATCCAAGCTAACCAAGAAACATTTTGGACAAGTCTTAATTCTGCTCCGAGACACTCATCACAGACAGAATTTAGACTGAGGGGAAACAGAAGCTTCTAATTTATCTGGCATGACCTTAGCACCAAAAGGCACCACAATCAGACAGCTATTAATCTGGTCACTGAACACTTGACAAGTTTTCTGAACACTGTCAAGTCAAATCTAAGGGATGTTTTAGAGGTTCCTACAGTTGGGAGGCTTTTTTTAATTGTAAAGCTTTATCATTACTTCAGTATTACCTGTACCCCAGTAATATCAAAAACTCAAAAAAAAAAATAGCATGCTGTGTCATTGAACACAGAAGAAACACAACACAAGACTGGCCTCTGCAAAACTTCTCTCTTCAGCAAACATCACACAGAGTTTGAGATCCCATAAACTCTAAAATCAGGAGAAGTTTCCTTTTTGGCCCTGCCCTTCCCAGTTTTACATTAGTAGCATCGTCACGGCACTGGGTTTAGTGGCAAGATTCAGGTAGCACAGGGATGACTTCTGTAAGAAGACATCAGAAGCTGTCCCCATGCTGGACAGAGTCAGTTCCAGCCAGCTTCAGGATGGATCTGCCGCTGGCCACAGCTGAGTCCATCGGTGACACTGGTAGCACCTCTGTGATATTTCAGAAAGAACAGAAAACACCATGGAGAGATATCAGTGAGAAACACACTGCAAGATACTAGTGAGAAAAATGTGAGAGAAACAACTCTGCAGACAGAAAGGTCAGTGGAGAAGGAGAGGGAGGAGGTGCTCCAAGTGCCAGAGCAGACTCCCCTGCAGCCCGTGGTGAAAACCATGTTGATACAGGTTGTCCCTCTGCAGTCCATAGGCACCCATGGTGGAGCAGATATCCACACTGCAGCTTGTGAAGGACCCCACACTGGAGCAGTTGGATGTGCCCTGAACAAAGCTGCAGCTTGTGGAGAGACCACGGTGGAGCAGGCTCCTGGCAGAAGCTGCAGCTGGTGGAGAGAAGTCCATGCAGGAGCAGGTTTTCTGGCAGGAGCCGTGATGTTTTAGAGGACCCATGCTGGAGCAGTCCGTTCCCGAAGGTATGCACCCCAAGGAAAGGACTCATGCTGGAGCAGTTCTTGAAGAACTGCAGCTCATGGGAAGGACCCATAGCAGAGAAGTTCATGAAGGACTGTAATCCTGTGAGTGGGATGCCATGCTGGAGCCGGGAAGAGTGTGAGGAGGAAGCAATAGCTGAAATGAAGTGTTATCAACTGAACACATCCTCCATTCCCCATCCCCGAGCACCTCTCAGGGGAAAAAGGCAGAAGAGTCAGGAATGGAGCTGAGTCCAGGAAGAAGGGAGGGCTGGGGAAGAAAGGCGTTTTTAAGATTTGTTCTTATTTCTCATTTTCCTACTCTGTTTAACTGTCAATAGATTAAATTAATTTCTCTAAGCCGAGTCTGTTTTGCCCATGATGATAATTGCCAAGTGATTTCCTTGTCCTTATCTCCATGAGCTTTTCATTGTATTTTCTCCATATCCTGTTGACAGAGGAGTGATAAGAGTGGCTTGGTGAGCAACTGGTAGCCAGCTAAGGTTAGCCCAGCACAGTCACTCACATGGGGAGGTGACAGTTCCAAAGTGTAGCATGGGCCCAGAAGCATTTGTAAGCTTTCTGATAATTACCTCTAGCACCTGATCCATTCAAACCTGAATTGGCAATTTTGCATGGTAAAATGCTCATGAGACAGCCTTTCCTAGCCACACCGAAAATATTGCAAAGGTACATTGCTGACAAATGAAATGGGACATGGAAAAAGATAGGAAAGCATCACATCACACACACACACACAAATACAACCCCAGGATTCACAAGCCTCAAAGTACAACCAAGATCTAGGTTAATTTCCAACCCATTTTTGGGGTTTATCCAAACAGCTTTGCACCTTTTAAAATGTTAGCTACAGGCTCAATTCAACCTGAAAGTCTTGTGGGCGACACTTTGGCTGACAACCTAAGTGAGCCAACCAAAAAACATAGAAGATATCTGTCAGTTTTTAATTTCCCTTTGATTTTGGTGACTGGAAAAACTCAAATGAAAACTAATGAGTAATTATAATTTGAAGTAAAGTTACAGCTGTGTAATCCTGACCCTTTAGCTCTTTCTCACCCACTTTCTTTAACCTGTGGAAAAGAGGAAAAACCACCACAACCCAGTAACTTGATTGACTTTACTTACCTTAAAGTCATTATTGTATCTACCAAAGTTGACTCGGCCCATATTCTCTACCAAGAGGTCAAGATTTGCCCCAGCCGGCCCCGTTATGTTTATTGCAAGTGCTTTGTCCCTTTCAAGGATACCTTGAGGAACCTATATGAATTACACCAAGAGGAAGAAAATAATAACCATTGAAAAATCAACAAAACTGTTATTTGTCTCTTCAGCTTGCATGAAGAAAAGAAAGGGGTCAAAGGAAATAAACAAAAAAATATATAAAAAACTCCAGTCTTTTTCTTCTCTTGCATATGAGCACACACACAAAGAGCTGCTATGTCAATACTCACATTTCAGTACATCAACTGGATGTGCTACTAGGCAGCAGACAACTACCTGGATGGATGGAGGGAGAACAGTGGCTATTGTCTACCTTGACTTCAGCAAGGCTTTTAACACTGTCTCTCATGAAATCCTCACAGGCAAACTCAAGAAGTGTGGGTTGGAAGAGTGGACAGTGAGATGGATTGAGAACTGGCTGAGTGGCAGATCATAGAGGGTTGTGATGAATGGTACAGAGTCTAGTTGGAGGCCTGTCACTAGTGGTGTCCCCCAGCATTCTGCACTGGGTCCAGTGTTGTTTAACCTGTTTATCAATTGCGACTGAGAGGGGACCTCGTTAATCTGTATAAATACCTAAAGGGTGGGTGTCAAGAGGAAGGAGCCAGGCTCTTTTTCGTGGTGCCAATGGACAGAACAAGAGGCCATGGGCAGAAACTGATGTTCAGGAAGTTTCACCTGAACATGAGGAAGAACTTCTTCACTGTGCGAGTTCCTGCACACTGGAACAGGTTGCCTAGAGAGGTTGTAGAGTCTCCTTCACTGGAGATATTTAAGAACCATCTGATGCAATTCAGAGCCATGTGCTCTAGGATGACCCTGATAAGCAGGGTCCAGACGGTTCTCAAAGTTGGACCAGATGGTTCTCAAATTTAGTCTAGTGACTGAAAAGATGTTGGCAATATCAATGATTAAAAGGGGCTTCATCTTTCAGTTAAAATTGCATTAGTATCTACCTTTATTT
Organism: Aegotheles bennettii; assembly: GCA_013398125.1. NCBI lineage: Eukaryota > Metazoa > Chordata > Aves > Caprimulgiformes > Aegothelidae > Aegotheles > Aegotheles bennettii. The sequence goes on along the minus strand of VZRW01003356.1, from coordinate 441,208 downwards.
GCATTCTCACAGCGTAACGAAAAAGCAGCTTGACCTGGGCACAAAGGTGATGAGAGTCAGCACAGGTCAAAGAATAATTAAGCCATAGGTTATGGAAGTTGTGATTTGATATTAGTTTTCATTAAGCAGGAACAAAACCCTGCTTAGGGGAAGAAAGGTAAAGTTCACAACCTGTATAATAAACTTTTTTTTAACTTGTGGTCAGAAGCCAGTTTCATAAGGTAAGACATGGGCTCAGGCTTCCATGTCCTCACACCCTCAAAGGAAAAAGAAAAAAAGTTTAAAAATTTATGGAAACACTGTAAAAAGCCACCAATTATATGTATCATTAACATATTTCATTAACCTGTAAGTAAACCCTTTCACTAGGGTTGTATTTTTCCGCTGAAGTCATGAATCTACATTAACATTCAAATACCTCAAAAAAGGAAACAATTACGTTTTCCTTAGAAATAACAGATAGTAATATTTTCTGAAATATGAATATGAACATTTAGTATGAATCAACTATATACTTCCTTCATCTCATTAAATAAGATTAATCTAATAAAGTTGTTTTAGTAAATGAGAAAGGACAGGGGAAAAAGCAGACTGTATCTATGACTTTTGTGAAGGCCACTCACAGCAGAAATGAATACCAGCAAACAATGTTTACCCCATCAACAGAGACGTAGGCACGATCATGGACTCCATTTGAAGGTGAAGACAGTTGTGTTGGCTCTGTACAGTTTTTCGGAAGCGTAGTTCTGTACAGCACAAACCCAAAATACTAAGAAAAGGAAAGAAAAAACCCTGCAGATTAATGAACCAAGTAATTCTATAGCTTCAGTTCAGGTCATGAATGAGAAATAACCCACATTCCTGCCTACATGCTCGGATTGACATGTTAACTTTCATTCACTTCAGATAACATCTATCACAGATACCAGCTCTAGATTAGAATTTACTTTGACCTTTAAGTAATGGGTATAAATTCCACAGAGTTTCCATTTTTAAATGTTTCATCAGAACATTTATATAACTTTAACAGATAAGGGTCTTAGCTATGAAGTTATTTTGTCAATAAAAATAAAGCAGTTAATGACCAACAGTATAATTTCTTCATTAAAATCAATTAAATGATAGCTGGAAAACCCCCTCATAACTGAGTTTATTATAGAAACTGGAGTGCACTTGTCACCCAGTGCCCATATTCATCAAGTTGATATTACCTATTTTAAAAACTACTTGATTTACATCAGGAACATTTCAGAATATTTTTCACTACATTCCCCACCAGGAAAGGAAAAAAAAATAAATCACTGTCATTGGATTTGTTTTCAAAGTGAAACACAAATTAAAAACAAGTAGAAAAATGCATCATCTCTTTCACTCAGTAGCCACAAAACCATTTATCTTCAAGATTTGGATTATCAGAACACAACCCTGGCAGAAAGGAGTGAAAGTAAACCATTTCTATCCTGCTATAATTATTATATTTGCATTACATTTGCAACAAGGTGCCCAGAAAAGAGGAAGGAGGGAAGGGAAATAAAAAAAAATTAAAATATGTTAGGAAGCTTTGCTGGCTGCTGCTTTCTCTCAGTTTTCCTAAGCAGAGTACTAAGGGTGGGAAGGCCAGAGGACGAGAGAAAAGCCCACTAGAAATTACATCCAGCCACAATGTACTACCTGCAGCTTCTCTCACACCTCTGAATTAGTGTCTTGGAAAGAAGAAATCTGAGATTTGAACCCCTACTTGACTTATGCCATATCCCAGGCATCTGCTGAACTGCCCTCCCCTCCTCTTCTTCCCCCAGCTACCACCACCATCACGTTCTCCTTTAAGCAGTTTATTTTAGTTGCAGACAATTAGCACCCATGCTCCAATCTCTGCAAAATTTGGCAGAGAAGCAATCAAGGAGCCATGTAACCTTAATGGAAAGGCAGAGTTCCTCAGCAGCAAGGGAAAGATCTTTGACTGAGAGAGATAGGGAAAGTCACCCAAACTGACAGGGAAACTGATGCAGAGGGGCAACATAGGGGAGAAGAGTGAGAGTCAGCAGAAGGCACACAAAAACCAGAGAAAGGGATTTTTCCTGTCTCAAGCTGTGGGATGAATGACCTCCACAGTAGGTTGCAACAGGTCTAAGAGGCTGCTCCAAAAGATTCCTCTCAGCACATTCTCTCATCTCACCATACAGTAGTAAAAGAAAAGGGCTACAGATAAGTAAGAGACCCATAGATGTGTCAAATAGATTGCATTCTACTATAACTTCAGGTTCCCTGACTTGTATGAGAACAGTGTCTCAGCCACTGTGATCACTGATAGCAGGTGGGGAGAGGCAAAGGAAAAACATAAGGAAAATTAACAGTGAGGAAAAAAAAGATTGATTAAAAAGAGTCTCTTAAGAACCTGAAAATCAATATTCAGAGAGGAGAGAGAGAAAGGTGAAACCCTGGACAGAATATATACCTACATTCATGGAAAGAGAAGAACCTTGAGTGCAAAACAGGAGCACTGTAGAACATGGAAAGTTTCCAATGCAAAAATCCTGGACACCTTTATATTATTACTTCTGTGCCAAGATAAGGTGTCAGACAGTGGATATAAGAAATGCCATATCACAGATAGTTCAAATAAACTTCACAAAACTACTGCAAAGTGCCTACTGAAGGAATTCTCACCTGCTTTAGCTGAACAAAGGTTAATGGGTAAGTGCTTCTCACTGGTCCTGCAGGTGACAGCCTGTCAAGCAGCTCCACCACAGTGCCCACCTGCAGAACAGGAAAAAGCAGATACATGAAGGTCAGTAGATTTCAATCCAAACATAACAGCTTGCATATCCAGCCACCTAGCTGCATCTGTCCAGAAAGCAAAGAAACTAAGCTCTTACATCATCCTTACAGGTACATTAATAATACAGTACAGAGAACTGACAAACCCTGAAAGAAACATATTGTGTGTGGAACAATGTTTTAAAAATCCAGATGTTCTAAATTTGCTATGCATTCATAAAAATAAAAATGATCCTTTATTATTTAATGAGAACTAACACAGGAGTTTCTCACAAAAGGTCTATAAACACAACTGTTCTGGGCAATTAATACAAAACAACTACATTATATAAATTCTGCTCAATTATGCTTACAATCAAGCTAGGGAAAATGCCACTGATTTCCAGTGAGTTACTCTGGAATCATTCTGAGCTAAGTCAGGATACAATTTGGTTCCATCAAGAGTTATCCAAGATGAATTTACCCTATTCAGTCTTAAATGATTTTAGAAACCCTAAAGCTGTAATTCAGTGTCACATATAAGTAGCTGGACCAATTTTAGTGAGACTGGGAGCAAGGTTTAGGCTAGTCACAGGCATAAGTACATTGCTGAATAAGGACTTACATGTGTACAATTAAATTGCCTTTTGTTGCCATCTGCAATTTCCTTTTGCAATCATAGTTTTCTACTCATCTAAAAGTCTCTCTCAAAGTCCATTATCAATTTAGTGCTAGTTAAGATGCACACAAGATGCCTAGTGTCCTACAAGGTCAAAAAATCAATTGAATTCATTTTTCATGCAAGATGTCAGTCTGTTTCACCAGAAGTATTGTCACTGTTCACTGCTAGTTACACATCGGACAGTCAAAACATTTCTCAAACGCAGATTTGCTTTCAAATTCTTGATGAGAAAAAACAGTAAAAAAATAAATCAGGCCATTATAATAATTTAAAACTGCATACTATAAGAACATTCACAGCAATGCAAACTTCTGAGGCTTCTCCATACAACAAGGTACACTGGACCGAGTCTCAGGAGGGGATGGAATGCATAACAGTCGGGAGTCCAGCTTTGGCTGGGATGGTACAAACCCTTTGATTTGAGTCATCTGGCATTGCAGGGTAAACCAAACAGAGTAGTAAACTGCTGCTGGAGTTAAGTAGTGGGTTCACAGAGAAAAAAGCAGCCACCTTCCCAGAAAACAATTCTAGAGGCTTTCAGTGCAGATGGCAGTGATATATGTATGTACAGGCAATGACGGGAACCTCACACCTGGCAGTTCAGACATGCCATCTGGATTCCTAAAACTGCTGGGTGGAGAGTAAAACACCTCCTCTCAAAAAAGCAGGAAGTGTAGAAGGCGAGAACGTGCAGGAACAAGGCTCCCAGTATGATGGCCAGGTCAAAGCTGTGATATTTGAGCAAGTTTAGTCATTTGACTCCTCCTTTGTAGGACAGGTGTCTTGAAGGCCAGGCACTCTGCAGCATTCATTTCTTGAAGGTATGAAAGAGGAAGCTCATCGTTCTAGTGAAACTGGAGAGCCATGAAGCATAAGATGGGAGAGTCAAAATACAATTGCTAGGCTCCCAAATGCTGGCAACCTATGATAGCAGTAGACATGGTGGGTGTACAGACATTAGTATATGATTAATCACTACCAAGTATAAGCCAGTTCAGTGAAACCTTATATGGCAACCTTTGTCCTAGAAGGGTCTGAAGATAGGCAAAGGTTGTTGGAAATGATATAGATCTGTTTCAGCTTCATTAGTGAATCACTGTTATTCAAAAAGTACTTCTGCCCATCACTTGAGTGGGAGGACTTAAATGCCTGCAAAGCCTTATCACTACCAAATTTTGCAACACTTCAGCTGTAGTGCTTAACAGATCAGATATCTTGCTGATGGGAAAGGTGGCTGCCAAATTAAAAGCACAAAGTATAAAATCAAAACATTATGAATTCCAGTATCCAGTACCCCAACTGCAGTAATCCTCAAAACAACTCGTCTGCCCAGCAGAATGAATGTAGCTAGTTCACACCTGTCATCTCTTTCATCCCCCCTTAAATCATCCGCTACACTCACTGCAGAAACCTAGTTCTCAACTGTATTTCATAGAAAATTGTCACAGGTCCTAAAATGATGGTGCTATGGACAAATCCCAGCTACTCATGTGCTGATTAGTTTTACCTTTGTCGCCCGACAGGATATAGCAAGGCTGGGTTCTGCATGCCGGGTTCTGCAGGCTTTTCCCTCAGTAGGAAGCAAATTTAATTTCTCCCAACAGATACAGATTTTCACAAATCTTGTAAGAAATTTTAATACATTTGAAAGTCTTATTGATAAGTGTTCCATATTCAAGATTTAAACACCTAGAAGTATTTAAAAGATATGTATATCCTACTTGCCGCTTCTACTTCAGAGGCATCACCAGCTACAAAACCAGTCTTTGTTCATAGCTCTCATGATAGCATTTCCCCAGCTACATTACTCATACAAGAGTTATCTTGAACAACTAATATTGTTGTATTAATAATGTAATAATTTCAGTTTTGTAAAACTTCAGCACATATTGCAAAAATTATCTTTTTATATCCAGGTAACTTACATTTTCTCATTTTCCACTATGTGCATGATTCCTAACTCCCAAGCTCTGCGCCCTCCTGACTTGAAGTTTGCTTTCAAGGTTTTCCTCTTTATTTTGTATGATGTCTAGAGACTGCTATGACACCTTCATAAACATTTTTTGCAAAAAGCAAACATACAGCATTACAGAAAGATATATAGCGTATTACAGATGTTCATTTACCTTCTGCAAGTAAACATTCCCATATGCAAATTTGGGTGTTGTCGGAGGGATAAGACCTTCTGGTAACTGCTTATACTAGAAAGGGAAGGAGAAAAAAAACCCATAAAACTTAAATACAAACATGCTTTAACTGAATTCTCGTTTTCCACTTCACAACTTGGAAAAGTAGAACTTTGGTAAAAGTAGATAGTATCACTGTGCTAAAGTGAGAGCTGCATCTAGTCTAAGATGAAGTTTTTTTTAAAAAAACCCACCACATTTGACTTGATCACATATGGTAATTTTTAATTTTTAACAATTATTCAACTCAAGGTAACTGTAAAAAGCACAGCAAGTGAGCTGCCAAAGAAACACAGAGCCCTCCTGTGGCTAGAGCTTGCCTTACTTCTACAACCCTCCTGCAGTCATCTCCCCCGTCCATGGGAGCTAGAGTTAACCCTTCCAAATCTGTAGGGCAGTATTTCCACCTGACTCATCCTTAGAAGCACTTCTACATGGGAATTATTAGCCTCTTGTGCCTTTCCTTTCAGTGTTACTCTACTCCACTTGCTTATCTATTACTGCCTGGGCTGCCTTCTTAGAGAAGCAGGCCTTGAGACCACAGCCTCCTCCACAGCTCCATGAACCCCTGAGGTGCCATCATTACCTTCCCTCTGGTCCTGATATAGACAACTGCCCAATCAATTGCAGGGAAACAAGGCAGGGAACCAGTCTGACTGCTGGGCTATTGCTGTTTACTTCCTGCCCTATCTCTCTATCAAAGAGCCACCCGAGATCAGCAGGGAGAAGGGCTGAAGGGTGTCTACCACTTTGGGGAATGGCAAGTCTAGACAGTGGCTTTCTGCCCCATACTCTATTCTCCTCCTTTCAAAACCAACAATGTTCTCTTCTTGCCACTATCCCTTTCTTCCTTTCCTGCCATTACTTGTCTCCTGTAATGTTCACTTTTCCCATCTGTTCTTTTACCTACTGAACATGGCCCTGTTTGCACATTATAGAGAAAAAATTCCTGCAGATGAGATACCCATGTGATCAAGCAGTATGAGCCTGTATTTTAATATATACGTACAAATGACCACCCTCATGAAGGCTATCTTAATCTGCATGTTCGGTGACTTCTGAGGGCTTATTTTGGTAGCTTCTAGTCTTTTTAAACAAATCTGGTAAGGGGCTGAAAGGGCATTTCTCTTAAGAGCCATTGTATTTCAATTTCAGCTTGAAATCATGCACAAGGCATGATTTTCTGGGTTTACACAAGGTATATCCAGCATAAAGTTCAAGCTCAAAAGTTCACCTCTGCATCAAAACAGGTTGTGTTTGTTTTTTTTTAAATAGACCACAGCAGTATAATTCCCAATACCCCCCTGTCAAATCTCAACTATGGACTGATGAAAGCCTGATTTATATTTCTGATAACAAGTTCATTTCTTCCTCTCCATATTTGAAAATGATCAAGATATTCAGGCTTAAAGAAAAGAAAAACTATATTCACCCAAGAGAAGCCAAAAGTGAGAAGTTTCAGCCCAAGTAGTAAAAAATAGAGAATACTGTCAGCAACTGAAAGAAGCTGTAGACTGAAACTCTTCTTTATTACATTTATTAGCTGAAGGAAACAGTAAAGGAAGATTATAACGTGGTAGCCTTCTAGCACAGCCAACACGTTGAACACAGTCACTAATTCTAGGCAACTTAATTTTCTTTCATCTGCTCCACCTCAAACTGCAATTGAGTAGATACTGTTATGGGCTTAGAATCCACAGCAGGGACAAGTGAACTCACCGAGATCCTATGGATATGGAAGGTAAGAGATAAACACCACCAAAAAAGGCTGTACCATGACCCAACACATCTTAGGTTATACTGAACACATCAGATCTTAAAGCTATTTCAGTCTACTAAAACACTACTTCCAGTTCAGATAGGGATCTTGCCTTGAAGAAAACTCACAAACAGGAAGTTTGGGAATTTCTCTGGTGAGAAAAGTTCTGTTAAGAAAGGAGGTTCCCCTTGAAAGGCTACCAAAACGATCCCAACTATTAAAAGCTAAGGGATTATGGAGAAATTGAAGAAAATTATGCACAGCAGGCCTTTCATAGGTATAGAGATAAAGGCATGCTGAACCCCAGAGAAAAGATATCTTCTAGAAACTAGGAATATTGGTGGCATGCAAGAGGACAGGGAATACAAGCCTCAGCCTTGGATTCCCATATAATCTGTTTTTAAGCCTCATCTGAACAGCATCCAATGCAAGGCTATTCAAAATCCAGATGCAGTTCCATGTTTCACTTCAATCTCCAGTTTGTAGAGATACTGTGCACCTTTACAGCAAAGGCTAAGCTGGTTCCACGCACTAGCTACAGTTTGTGGGACCACAAAAACAAGATGTGTTCATTTGGATAAGCACACTGTTTTTCAGAGGCCCAAAGCTGCAACACGAAGCTTGGGATACAGACAGCCAAAGGACTGTCTGCAGTGCACATCAGGCTGACGTCGAGTGACGAGCCTGAGCTGACTGAATGGCTGATGGATGCTGCAAGGGAAAAGCTCTGTTCACTCCTCCTCTGCCTCTACTCCCAGCCAAACCCTTCCTGCCTCCCTCTGTTCCCCAGTGACAGCACTGGCTCTCATTGACTGAGGCAGTCAGTTCAGCTTTCTGACCTCAAGTTGAAAGAAAACAAACAGCAAAAAAAAGCAGAGCTGAATCATTTCAGTGTCAGACCTGCACCTGTAACCCCAACTCTGAAAGGAAGGAGGTGTCCATCAGGACAGAAAGGATAGCCAGAGAGGTGCAAGAGCTTTCACCTTTTGTGAAAACAAGTGGTTAGGTTGGCCTAATCACCTTGTTCTGCTTCACTTTCCTCACTCGAAAAAAACAGTAAATTCAGAAGTAACTTATACCAACACAAGAACGAGAGCTTGCAGAATACCAGGGATTTTTCAAAGAACCACTCTAAACAGGTCCTAGAGACACTCACCATACCAATGACTTCCCTCAAGACAAAATATTTTTCTGTCAGATCCCCCGCTTCACTCAGTGGAGCATCATAGTCATAACTAGTGGGCTGTGGCAGATAGGGCATATTAGCACCTAAGGGAGGAGGGGGAAAAAAAGTGAAAAGGTCGGTTTTTTTCAAAGGTATTAACTTCCAGAATTCTTTCCAAACACAGCCAGACTCTGCTACATTTCTAGATTCAATGTAGGCCTTGGTATTTGGCATAGAGAAATTATTCCTGATGGAGGACAACATCCTCCTGAGCTCACGGCTCTGTTATACTTTTCAGAAATATTCCAAGGAGAAACAAATTTATCCATGTTTTAACTTTTTCACAGGACTAAGCAAAGCAAAAATAACCTTTGAAAAGATAAAAAGCATGTGGGTTTAGCACATCATATTGGCAATAGACAGAGAACAACTAAGTGCAGTCTTTTGCCACGTAAAAGCAGGCATAGCTTATTCTTTCACAGAATTAATTACTACCTAAGTCACAAACAGCTCCCCTACATCTTTTGTATTATATAAATAATTTCTTACCATTCCAATAGGCAAAGTTAGTCCCACCTATAAACATGTACCTGAAAAGGAAAAAAGCCACCCACTTAAATCAGGTTTTGCTGAATTGGGAAAAAATATCCCCCCAAAATTAACCTCTACTGAGCACACACTTACAGGTTAACGTTAGCACCACGTGCCAGGATTTCATTAAGTGATTTAGCTATAGTTTGTGCGGGCACAACAGAATGACGGTGCCCCCAGTGATCCAACCATCCAGTATAAAACTCAGAATTAACCTGAAAGGAGGAAGGGCAAAAGAGGAAGGGAAAACATGAAGAGGGAACAAGAACAGAATGCAATGTGATTTAAGGTCACTAACTGTAGGAGGGAAGGAAAAAGGCACCTTGACTCATTCGAGCCTTGTTTAAACTACTATAAATACAGCAAACTATACACTGGTCAAAGAAATTAAAGGTTTGTTTCAATAATTTTATAGGGACACTGAAAATAATTGCTGAAGTGCCAAACATCATGGATTTTCTTGGAACCTGTCAACATGAACGTGGTTTCAGATGCTTGGCATTCAAATAAATTATGAAACTAATATGATCTCTGCAGAATAGCATATGCAGACTAGTTGTAATGAAAAATAAATCTTTCAAATATGCATATTACCTTCTAAACAATTTCATAGCACAGCAATAATCTTGTACCCTCATCTGGCTTTCTCCCTTCATCAAGATGGCTTCCAGTGATCTCACATCCCATTATAGCTTGTGTGAAACCTCTAGGGTAGCTGAAAACAGGAAGCAACTTCTAACCTGCCCTTTTAATTTTGCTTTTAACTTCCACCCACACACATACCTCACTATCTAATCTAATCATACTTGCTGTTTCCACTGCTTTGTAAACATTTGTCTTAGTAAGGAAATATACTGAAACAAAATCAATACCTTTTGAGCAGTTACTGTGGATTTGACAAACACACAAGCTCCTCTATTTGGTTTCACTGACTGACTTGGAAATTATGTCTTTGCAAACACGTCCCTAAACCTGTCCAACACACTGTTGTCAGCTTCTCTTATTAAACACTGCAAAATTAGGACCGATACAAGACATTTAAGTGAAAAGACATACCAAAGGACCTGTAGGTTCACTACCCCTTTGAGCTAAGAACGCTGCTGTGACATTGGTACCTGTAAGCAGAGAGAAACAAAACTGAGATGCTACACCCATGACTTTCAGTCCTTCACTTTACTGAAATAGGTGCCATATCTTCCTTTCAACATCTAGCAAAAACCCAAACAAGAAAGTTACTTCAGAAAACACAGGAATCAATACCTTTGATTCCAGTGTTTAAGTTGCAGAACTTATTTAACATATATACATACATGTATGCATGCATCCCTGTAAGTCTTTGCTTTTGAGATACATCATCTGAAAACCCAGCTTTCTCAGAAATTACATCCTAGTACCAAAAAATCTGAGATGTGTCAATCTCAGTCATTGGGAAGTATGGGCCTGGAGTTGCAGTACCAAGACTACGGGGAAAAACAAAGCCAGGCAATCTCTACAGAGGAGTTTCACTTATCACTCCTACTAGCTCAAGCCATAGGGAGTGGAAATAACTACTTCCATGAGCAGCTCACCCCCTTATAAGTGACACACAGTTCACAATTTCAATCTACTTGTAAGATAACAGATTCCTGTTAATCACACATCTTTGACTGTAAGGAGGATAGTGTACAAAAGAGGCCACACACAAAAAAAATATGAAGTCTATCTTGGAGTTTGTTTCTTGTACCTTAAGCCTATTTTGCCAAGTCCACACAGTATATGAACCTTTACATCATTAACTCTCCTATCAAAAGGGCACTTTCTGAACACACTATGGTTGCTCAGCCATTCTTCAGGCCTATATCACAGCAAACTGTGGCAGCATGCACATTTCTGATTATGATCTTCAGCAGTAATTTTTTCCCAGTAGCCACTGGCTTAAAAAGAAATTAACTATGAGGGCTGGATTCTGGGACAGACAGGACATTTTTTAAAAAAAAAGAACAACAACAATAAAACCCCCTGCACCAAAGAAAATACACTTTAAAAAAAATCAGCTGATCAATGCCAAAAATGCTAATTTTTGTGAGATATGCACTATGAGCAATGTAAATTGTTTATTCATGATTTCATGATGCAAGGAAGTGATTATGATTGTCTAACTGGGTAGTTGTGGGTGATTCTTGGACATTTAAGAGTACATCAAAAATACACAAGCCAGGGAGTTAGACTATGATCCTCATGGGTCCCTTCCAACTCAGGACAGTCTATTATTCTATGACCCCATTTAAACAAAGCTGTCAGGTTTGTCAAGCAGTCAAGTCAGTTTGTCCTGCTACAAACACACACAAATCAGAATTTTTTGGTAACCAACTGCAGTCTCCAACCTGGGGCAAAGTCCACTGTTGCATAAAGACCCTGAAGAGCTCCACATCTCAAGTGAAACCGGCTTGCACCATCAGTTGTGAACAGCACCACCTCATCCCCAAGATGCTGGCGAAAGAGCTTCAGAAGGAAACGCAGATAGTCATAGTCGCAGGCGAAGTAGCTTCCATACTCATTCTCTACCTGCACAGTAAAAGCAAGTCAGGAAAACAGCAGCCAGTTTCACTCTGTATCTGATACCAAAACTGGAAAGCCTAAATCCAACCATCATCTTCCTTTGACAGCAATGCTGAAAATGTCATTTTAACTCCAGACCTGAGGAGTAAGAGAAGATGACACTTCTAGGCACTCCTTCCTCTCACCTGTATCTTACAGTGGAGCAATCATTGTGTGGAGATCAGTCATTTTCCTGCAAAGTCACCCTCCACCTAAAAATCCCTACCCTAGCTGTTTAGCAACAGTGATCAAAATACGGGTCCTATTAAAAATGGAGAGCTATGACCCACCTCCCAAGCAGAACAGTAAGACCATAGAACAGGTTGTGACATGATCAAAATTGCAGCAAAATTGGACTTCTGGAACAGAGACAGCTACGAAGGGCTCAAATTAACAGCAAAGCCCTGCAATGAACTCAAAGCACTGAGGGGAGAAGGACAACTCTGCTCCTACTGAGAATACACCTTTTGCCCTTTTCCCAAGGGGGTGGACTTTCAAACTCCAAATTCAATGCCATACACACCTGAAGATTATTTCTGAAAATCCTGTTATAAGCATCTTTCTTCTGCCCAGGAATAATTTTACCCAGTGCTTTCGCTCAATAGATATAATACACTGCTCAACAATGATCTTGGGCATATTATACAAAGGGTCTGCTATCCCATCCTGTGCCAACCAGGGAGTTAAAAAAATAAATTAAAACAAAGTTTATTACGGTCGAATACTAAGAATATGGAACAATCACCACTGCACATCTAGAAGGAATTTAAGAAGCTGCACCCCATGAACACAACACATTGTATCGTGAAACATTTACAGCTTAAGTTAGGTGCTAAGAACTAAAAGCTTAAATTTTGAGGACATTTTTGTTACAAGTTCTAAGCTTACTCAATGCTGCTTTTGCTTCTACCTGCAGGTATCTTTATTCTCTTTTTTCCTGTCAGAGGTTTTAGGCAATTGTAATGTATTGTGGCTTTATGAGAGAACTGACATAAAACTCAGATCTAAAAAGCTCCACAAGTTTCCTCTATTGCTTTGCATAGTTGTGGGAAACAACTTTGACAGAGCAGATGAGCACTCTTTGAATTCTGTAAACAGTGCATTCAGTTCTTTAGGATAAAGTGATTTCATCAGAATATTTCAGCTATCTGAAACTGTTAAGGAACATCTGTGACATTGCCACCCAACACCCATGGAGTGTCTGCAAGTGCAATATAAGCATCCATGCTGCTTGGGTTCGTTTGATTTTCAGGAAGTTACCTGCACCATGATGATTGGACCTCCATTTTGATAGAGATGCGGCCTCATCTTTGGCAAAAGGACACCCATCCATTTTTCTACTGCTGCCAAGTAATCTGTGATACATAAAGTATAAAAGTTTCACAACTTCTCTGCTTTTTTCTACTTTTTGCTTTAAATCATATATGGGTAGTTTTTGCCTACTGTTCTAAATATGTAAAGTATAGCAGAACAGCATTTAATGAACTGACGAGCTCTTACACTTGTTTATAAATGTCAGCTTCCAATACAGTTTACTAAAAAATAAAACATTTAAATACTGATGAACTTTGAAAATCACCAGAGACACTTCAATGTGCTTCTCACAGGTTGTCCTAACACATTTTAACAGGAAAACAAATTTGAATGTTGCTAAGTGTACTGTTTTTTAAAACAGATAATTTAACCCACAATGAGCAGAACTGAAATCAGATATGATACATATACTTGTCCCCTAATACAGACTCCAATAACCACATCAATCTCCTGTCTCATCTCATCCTTCCTTGTCTGGTCCATGATCAGGTAGCACAGAAAAATGCTGCAACTAGTTCTGCAATTACATGCACACTGACCAGCCACAGAGGATCCCCACAATGAGTGGCCAGTTGGCTATTGCAAAACCAAAAATCTCAAAGCTGAGAGATATCTGTCTTTTCCTCAGTGGTGACAATGATTTCTCCCTTGGCACCAATTCTCAGGGAACTTGTCAATTCACCTTGGAAACTTTCTACCCTACTTCATTTGTTCTATATACTTCTTGAAGGCACACTTCTAAAAGAACTGAAGATTTTACTCACAAGATAACTTAAGTTGAAATACAAGTTAGCTAGTAATGGCCTCAAACAGCAAGTTGCCTTGCTGCTAAAGGGTATTTTTGCTAGTTCTTTTTGATGCCTCTACCTGAATCAGAAGACCTGAGAACAATAGATTCCTTCTCCAACAGCCATGCAGGAAGACCTCCCTAGGAAAAGAAAGGGAATCACTTCAGTTACCATTTTTAGGAAATGCAAGAAGAATTTAGCTTTTTATCAAAACTGAGACCTAAAGATTGATTTTCTACAAATAAGTAATAATGCCCAATGGAAAAACAAATACAAAGAAAGTTTGTAGTGTAAGAAGTCACTCAGGATGCATGGATTTTAATACGCTAAACCAACATTCATGTCCAAGGATACACCAAGTATGGTTGCCTACTTTAAGACAGAAATAATTGCATTAGATTTACCCTAGAAATGAGATAACTGTTACAAAAGGCTGTACCATGTCCCATTCTGCACAGATGTAAGGTCCAGCTCTCAGGATAACCAGCAAACCAGTGTCGCTAGCAAGTTGCAGGAAATACTCTAGATCTCTGTCGCCAGAAAAATCATACGTGCCCGGCTGGGGTTCATGGTAGTTCCACGGCACATATCTATGAAGAGAGAAGATCATTTGCCATTAGGAAACTGAAACTAAACCAGAAATCCAAAGAACTGTTTGCACTACACACCCCAGAGGTCCATAATGCTGCATGGTCTTCAGATCAGAAAAATACAAGAATAACTCTAGGGCCTTTCTTCTGTGAGGTACTTCGTATGGCAGAAGGTGTTAGAATTAATACTGAAATAAGGCTTAGGACTTTTCTGGAGTCCATATCAATGCAAGAACAGGTTTTAGTAGTGTCCTTTTGAAATCATGATGTCTGCTCCAAAATTTAAGTAGTTAGCAGTTTTGATGTTAGCAAGTCACCTGTCAGATGTATAGTGGTGGAAGGTTTGTGAAGAGATGAATACCATAAACCACAGAAATTAGGTGATCATGAAGAAGCTTGCACAAAACAGCACATGACCCTTTACAAATGGATCACCCAGCTTGCACAGAAAACACCAACTAGGCTGACAGGTCCATGCTACTGCCACTACAAAGAGCTTAATAATGTTAGTCTCAAATTATATTGCACCTAGATCTTGAAAGTTTTCTTTCACTAGGAGCAACACAGGTTCTGGAAAACCAGCATGGGAAGGAACAGTCAACTCAGAGGATGCTTGACAAAGTAAAACTTCATTTCAACCAAGTAATAAAGCTGCCAAGCAAGCAGACAGACATTTGAGAGAATGCATGTCTGCTACTTCCAGGATTTAGGAAACCACCACCTCACCACAGAACATCTCACTGAAGATAAAAATATACACTTGGATGCAAGACAACAAAGAAACATCATCTACCAACTACTATGTCTAATGTTGTAGCTTATGGCCTGTGCTTGACAGCCATGAGAGTTTTGGCTTAGGATAGTACTAAGCAGCAATCGTAGCATAGACAGACAATAAAATTAGGGATAAGTACAGCCCGAACATGGATTCAAGAGAATGGGAAAACTCACTCTCCATGCATTTACTTTTTTTGCATATAGGTTTGTAATCCCTCTAAGAGCTCTTGCCACTGTTCCAGAAAGAACAAATTTGAGAAGAATTTGTAAAACCAGAACTGTGCTTAGTCAAGCAAAGATCCTCTCAGGCAACAGTTTTCTTACTGTCTGAGCTTGTTTACGTGCTCCAGAGTTAATTTTGTAAGTACTACCCAAGAGGGAAAGAAAGTGCAGAAAACACTCTCATTAAGCGAGAAAAACAGGAACCCTCAAAAGAGCACAATACTGAAGTGTCCACACTCAGACATATATGCATACAAACATGAAATACAGAAACTAAAAAAGATTACTTTCAACAACATTAGTTAATATTATAGCCTGCCAAAATCTTAAGCCTCTTAAGCCTAAAATTTGTATGCCAGCATGGATTCAAAGCAATGCACTCAGGCATCAAAATGCAGGTTTTTCCCTTCTGCATAGCATATTTTATTTCTTTGTCTACCTACTCTGTTTCTGAAGCACACTGTTAAGTCACTTGTAGAACAAACTAAGTGTGCATTTAATGAATATATGAACCATGTAAAAATACATTAAACGTTAATTTAGTTTTGTGCGCTTTGTCTAAATTTCAAGCAGAGGAACAAGCTGATTGCTGACATTTAAGATCAAAGTAGATAAAGTAGAAAGCTGTTTAAAACAAGTGACCAATCCACCTCAAAGAAGCTAATACCAGAGTGTCATATTGTGCTTGCTTTCCCTGTTCCATACACCACCATCCAGGTTATCACTGCAGAATAATTTGTTTGCTCTAGGCTGTAACAGCTATGTTATTTTCACAACTACCGCTTAGAAAAAACAGAATTCTTGTAAGTTGTGTGTGTGTGTGACTATGGATCTGTCAAGGACAGATAAACCTAACTCCATTTATTCACAGGAAAACTTGCCTAAAATATTAGAAAACTAGAAAATAGTTATGTCTCTTGACTGAACAAGGCTTTTGGTACTTTGTTGTATGACATCCCTATAAGCAAACAAGAAAAAAAATAAGAGAGGCTAGTAGGTAAAACATTAACATAGAATAAAAATTAACCACAAAAGCACAACCCATAATATGCTGTGAAAGCAATAGGGTATTTTGAGGAGTATCTCAGGTCTCTTTGGTAGATCTAACTATACCCAAAGCTTTTATTGGCACCTGGGTGATGTAATGCACAGCACACTCTGCAAACAGGGAGCAGTTGAAAATCCATCAGTGAATGTGATGTTAGAAATACTAGTCATTTTGATTAAATCATTAAGTTCTAACTAGAATTAATCACTCAGAGTCAATCATTTAACATTGGCATGAGTAACTAGATTTGCCTTATGACGCAGAGTGTGGACTTTCCCCTAGATAACTTTTGGCTGGGGTAGAGTCCATTTTCTTCATAGTAGCTGATAGAGTGCTATGTTTTAGCTTCAGTATGACGAGAATGTTGATTACACACCGATGTTTTAATTGTTGCTAAGTGATGTTTACTCTAAGCCTAGGACTTTTCAGTTTTGTGCACAAGAAGCACAAGCCAGAAGATAAGGAGGCTACAACTTGAAGCATAAGCTACAAGCTGCAACGCGACAAGATAAGGACAGTTAATGGCCTGCCTGGAAAGCGAGACAGAATCCAGTAAGGTGTTAGAAGACCCCAGACCAAAAATCACCATTGGACTAAAAAGGCACATGAAGAACATGTGAAGAGCGCATAAAGAGTGGGTGCATAGATCGTAAGGGTGTAATTGCCCACGGATTTTCCTTGCTCAGTGTCCCTCTCTGGAGGCATCCAGCTTGAGCTGTTTTTTTGTTGTACCATCTGAATAAGTTATTTTTAGATAAGATTATATACCTGGGGCTCTACTCTGGGAAACCTAGGGTTGAGCCTGATGGAAGAGGAAGTGCCTGAGAGTGTGTGTGAAAGGAGTCAAAAGGGGCACCCAACAGCTCACTGGAGTCACCCACTGCGAACGGGCTTCAGTCTCCACAGTTGGAAGCCTCGGATGATGTGTGTGCAACTCCTTAAATAGTGAGTGAATGCTTGGGCAGCAGCTTCTCCTTTAATGACAACCAGAATTCTAAATGATCTTAACTAATAAGCAACATGGTCTGATATCAACAAGGAATTAGAAGTCATCACTTTTTCATTCTCTCTTGCATAGGAAAAGAGAAAAAATACAAAATGAGAACAAAGACATGTGGAAGTGGTATTAATAGAAAAAGGGTCTGCAGGTCCATGAATCACCAACATGACACCACAGGAAAAGACAAAGCTCTTTCTGGGAGGAATTAACAGGCACGTTGATATAGCAACTCATTCGCTGAGAAATGCCTCTAGCAGAGAGCTGCACCTGTTTGAGCTAAATAAAGATGAGTAGATGTTAACTTCATAGAGTTTCTCACTGCCTAAAATACTACTAGGGACAGCAACTGTTTATACTCCTTTCTCTTTATGCTACCAAAACAAGTTATTTATAACTGGTAAGAAAATTACAGGTTAATATGAGAAAAGCATTCTAGCTGTAATTTAATTACACTTTGTGACCTGTTAGTTACAAAAATATGCTCATTGGAGAGTTTTATGAACTTGTTCTAGAAACAAGTCTGAAGGTCTGAACATGCTTAATAGTGTCTGAGGTGAGGGTGAAAAGGTTCATCCAACTCCCTTATACTCAAGAACAAAGATGATAAAACTGATTCTGGAAGAGTTCTCCTATGTGCCTTGCCTCCCCACAAGGATGGGGGGGAAAAAAAAAAACAACAGATTTTAGTGGAGATGAAGGGAAGAAAGTGAAGAAAAAAATTTACGTGAAATGCTTTCTTACAGAATGAATCATGATATAAAGGCATTTTAGACACTGGTCTAAAAAATGTTACTAATACACAACCCTCTAGTGTATTTTCTACAGCTAGCAACAGCCTCATATTAAATAATTTTACTTTGAAATTGTTACTATTAGCAAGTATAATTTCTATATAGCATTGTACAAATTTATAGTCAGTTGTTAATGCTGTACTGCTTTAGCTACAGAATAATGAATTTATAAAGGAAGGCCACATTCCTTTTCCAAACTCAAAACACAGTATTTCTTCTGTATTTGAGTAATAGAACTTACTCTCCATGTGCATACCATTTTTAAGCTTTATCCTAACATTCCTTATTCTTTAAAAGCCAGTTTTTCTCTACTATTTCAGAGATGTCAACTGGCAAGAAAATCCACCTCAACTTCCTTAGTGTACAGAATAATTCTCTGTAATACCAGGGTGTTTGGGTTTTTTTTTTAATAGTGTAAAATTAAATAGCTGGTACTAATTTCATAAATAATTGAGCAGCATTTTATACTTGCTAGTTACATTACATATCTACTAGTCTTTTAAAAGTTAATTGTGCTTGGTTTTTAGTTATTAGATATTCTAAATGGCAGCTCTTTCTTGGGGTTTCTATAGGTCTATAAGCTTGTTAGTCAACAAATACAGTAAAACAAATAAAACATCCAACAATCTTTAGCTTTGTTATACTGATTCTTCCAGGGAGCATCTCCACTGACCTGCATCCTGTAAATATTTAGCCCCATCTAGTGGTTAATTGTTTATCTTCTCCACGTCAAAAAAACCCCAAAGCATCAGCTTTCAGTCCTTTCCAGATGCCTTTTGTTTGTAGATGGCAGTCAGTTCAGAAACTGAAAACAAGGAGAGTTACCCTTGTGTGACCAGGTACCTGTGTGCTACCTGCTGAGGTGGGGAGTGGAGCTTCTAGGTACACCTCCCATCATCTTCTGGGATCTCACACCAACCACAACACCAAACTTCAACCTGCTATTTGGAAGGTTTAGGCTTTGACATTAAGCTTCAATGTAAGATCCAGTTTCCTATCACCCATTTTCTCATAATCTGTTATTGCTTAAGATGTTTCCAGGTGCAGACAGTTATATACATATACAGACTTCACCCACTCACAAGTTCCAGATGAGCTGCTGACTCAGTCATTAGCCAAATGATGTATCAAGGCAAAGCAAGTCCTTTGGAAATGAGGGTGCAGAGAACTGGAAGGAGAGCAGGTCTGGCTTGCTTTGACCACAAGGTATTTACAAGGACAAGCCTGTAATCAAAGGATCCTGTTCCCCTTGAAGTGGTAAGCCCCAGTGGGAACACCTTAACAAGGAAGGCTCCCATATTTCAAATTATAGCAAGACTTTTCCCTGGCTCATGGGAAAAACACCAAGCAGCAAAATCAGTCTTCAAAGGTGGTTCTAAGGGTAGGAGTCCAACCACCACATTCTGCAAGAAGGTCTGGCAGTGCTGCTGCCCATTCCACAACAACTTCATACAACTTGTATCTCAGTCCCTTCCTGATAGTTTTACTGATCCAGGAAAAAGTAGGCAGAAGAGGAAAAAAAAACACTAAATAATCATCTAGACCATTTTTTTTACCAAAATCACACAAGATCATAGCAGAATTGTTTGGGGTACCATGAAAATTTGTTTTATCTCAAATAATGAAGAGCATTAGGGCTTGATTATCTGCAAACTTCAAAGCAAATCATTAGTGTTTTGGTGGGTGAGAGACAGAGAAAGAGAAAGAGGTGAAGATAGAGAAAGAGATAGAGACCAGTGTCAAATGAAAAGATGCGTGAATTTGATTCTTGTAAAAAATGCAAGGCACAGGGATACTTTCTGCTTATAAGATCCACACTTAGGAGCTATCTTTCACCATAGTAGAAAAATCCAAAGGTAAGCTATGATGGGGAAAAAGTTAAAGAATCCCAGTCTGCTCTACAAGAAGAAACAGAGGTTGTAAAAAAACCTGTTCTGTCATCAGTGATCCAGCAACAACAACCAAAGCCATAGGTCACATAACAGGGCAACACTTGCTCGCTGTACTGTACCTCTGTGTCTGAAAAGAAACAACTCTGCTCTCCCAAGATCGAGAGACCAGGCACCAGCAATACAAGACAATCTCCACTCCTTCCTGCACAGTGGAAGGACGCCAGTGCAAAACAGTAGAGCACAGAGTAAGAGATGTCAAGTGAAAAAATAGAAAATAAAGGAGGAAAAAGCCTTGTTAGCAAGAGATTACAAAGGAAGAAGGAAGCAACAGGAAAAAAACAAAATCAGCCCTGTAGCAATTTTGCCATTAAACAACAGTGATAGGGGGAATGGGAAAGAAAATATTTTTATCTCAAAAGATCAGTGATGCAGCAGAGACATGAACAGGCAACTTCAAAGTAAAAAGGAAGGGACTGCTTGACAAAACTGGAGATTAATAGAAGGCACTGAAGATATATAGGTGTTGGGAGAAGGAGGAAGGCAAGTCAGAGGCATAAGGGAAGTACGAGACACTGCAGATCATAGGAGTCAGAGGCACTGTCAGGACCTGGACTGATCTTTAAGCCAGACATCAATTTTCATGTCCATTTGAGATTACTTTTATTGCAGCAAAAAATAATTACATGGGCAATTCCAGCAACTCTGTCTTAAGCAGGTGCGTTACTTAATCCATTCTTATATGAGAGAAGACAGAACTTGCTTGCTTTATTAGAAAACAACAAACACCACCCAAACAAAAAGTCATGACATCATCAGAACACAGGGAAGAGTTTTAAGACCTACAAAAAAATAGTGAACTCTAAATTTGAAAAAAGCAACTTGTTCTCTTTCCCTGCCATCTGTTCTTCACACACTAACCCTGACTAATCACATCCCCAAGCGTACAAGGCAACCCTGCAACCTGCAGGACAAACAACAAAAATTTCAAGAAGGGAAGGAGAGAGAGTGCAATGGTCCTGCTGAGCAAAGCACTCTGGCCTACAGGCTCTGCACTGCCAGAACCAGCACTGGCTGGCAGCCATCACACACAAGCAGGCTGTTTCCAAGAAGGCCTAAGCCTTGTAATTATTCGGGAAAGAAAAACACATTTGGGAATTACAACCATTGCTTGACAAGACTGTGCCTTACACTCTTCTACCACTCCTCTTCCCTTGTCAAGGAAGCTTTCACAAAAATAACATTAAGCTGCATTTTTTTATCTGCTGTTGCAAGTACACAACCAGGTAGGAAAGACAAGAAGGATGGACTAAATGTTTGGTACAAATAACTGAAAGCTGTTTAAACTGTCTTTTTTTTTAAAAAAAGTAGTACACCTACTTCCCAACCACTTTTCTAAACTTAAAAACTCCTGGTGAAACAGCTTTAAACATTACTGCAGCCTTTGCCAATATTTTGAAGGCTTCAGGGCAATACAACCCAGGCTGTATTGAGGTTATTGTCCCCTCTCACCTCCTCTGCCTTTTGACCAGTGGTTACAATGCCTGTGGCAGAGCACATACAACTGGTGCATAGCTGCCAAAGTCCACAGTTCAACAATTTATTTCAGGTCACGTTTGCACCTTGGGTTGCGAAGCAAGAGGTGCTGCCTATCAGCAGGGAAGTGGACTGTTGGCTATAACTTGCCCAATTGCCCCAATCCATGCTGTTAGAGGTCATCCTGTACCACCCTGCACTTCCCCAGAGCTTTCTTGCCTATTACTTAGAAATTGATAAACTAAGTAACAATGGTAGCATTCCACTTCTCATACATCTCCCAGGACTACAAATCCCTTTTAAAGTCAACAGCTACTTACGTTTGAATGGCATCAAGTCCTGCCATCTTCATCTTCAACAAGCGGTCTCTCCAGTAATACCGAGGCACCCGTGAGTAGTGGATGCTACCTGAGATGTAACGGAAAGGTGTCCCATCCTTGACAAAGCAGCCACAGTCATAATCAATTCCAAAACTCCTCTGGAATGTATCCTGTGCACAAAAACAAAACAAAAACAACCAACACAAACCACAATATAATCTTTTTCTGCCTTGAAGGACACAGAGCAGTCTATACAACATCCATGCGTTGTCCACAATAGAAGGTACAATGGGTGTTAAAGTAACTGATGGTGAGTGACCCTCCACTAGCTACATAAAGCCCATCTAAGCATAACAAAGGACTACAACACATCTGCCACTCAGAAATTACAGGATACACCAAAATATGCTGCATGCATTCTCCACTTTCAACAAGTACATAGTACCATCTTTCTACAGTGATACTTTTTGCAGTTGCTCACACCAGTGCAAATGTTGAGGAATTAATTAGGGGATGCTTGGTGTATGCTGACACTTCACACTCAATGTTTCAACTTACTAAACACATGGAAAACACAACTCTAATTCCAACTTCATGTCACACAAGTCTAGAAGCAAAAGCCAGCTGGCAGCTTTTGAGGTACAAATACCACATTCCATATGCTCCAGGGCACAGATACGTACATGTTTGAAAGCTTTGTTTCTGATACGCATAAAACTGTTTGATAGATCAGTCTGGCAAACTGCATACATTTATGTAACTCAATAAAAACCAGTTACTTTTGGAGAAAGTCCTACTTTCAATACTTTTGCAGCTAAGCACACCCAAACCAGTGGACTTCAAGAAGGAGGTAAATTAAAAATAAGAATCTGCACTTCCTAGCCATAAAAAAAATACCTTAACTTCAAGAGCACGGGATTACTCCTTAAGTGAGCCTATGGTCTTAGTAAGATTTAAACTACCATGACCAACAGCAGTATTTCTTTTGCTTGTTAAAACCAAGGAAAAACAGAAGACTCTTTTATAAGTGCCTGGCCCTATGTGTTTAAGCAGCTTTTTTTTTTTTAACCAAACACCTTAACATCTTACATCTCCCATGTATCTTTGCCATCCCTATCATCACTACTACTTTTGCTCTCCACATACCAGCGAATAGTTGGTCGTCTTCATGTTCTATGGCTTTGCATTTGCATTTTATCAGATTAATTACTGAGCACATTAAAAACAACCCTTTCAATGAAAGATCAGTAGGGATTGATGAAGTAGAATCACAAGTCAGCAGATTTAGTAGAATCACAAGTCAGCAGATCTAATCCATTTGTTCTCCACACCTAACAGAAAGTGTTAGAAGTCAATCAAACCTCATGATTCATTGGACATTACACTAGTGCAGGTGAAACCTACGCAATAGCACAAATTAAAAGCTATTGAAGGACACCAGCCTTGTTCTTGAAAAGATGGGCCTTGGCCTGTCCCATATTGAGAATGAGGCTTAGCAATTAGGAAACTGATCACATGAAACAAAAGCAATGAAATTAGAAAGACAAGAGATATGTAGACCACCACCCAGCCGCAGGTGACCCCCACTACACAAGTGGCTAAGTAGGGACCAACAGAACACACAGTTTTGAAGAGCCTTCCCATGAAATCACTTATTTCTGTTAACTGCTGAACAATTTTGTTATAATAGTGTAGACAATTACAGGTAAAGAGAAAGGAATGGAAAGACTGAAATACAGCAGGCATGTATAATCAGAAAGCTGCAAGTACTGAGACTCCTGGCCAACAACTGGACACAGCTGCCAACCAAGACCCTGCTCTCAGTGCAACACGTCAGCAGAAAGGAGCCAACGCGGTGTGTTACAGGCCAAAAGAACAAGAGTACAAAGGAAAAAACCAATCTCCTGAAAACCGGAGGACAAAATAGCTGAGTAAACATGCCTATCCCTACACTGCCGTTAAACAGAGCAATTGAGGGAGATAACACTGCAAACATTTGCAGACTACGAACTCTGAAGAGGAGGAAGACTACAGCATGCTGCAACTGTGATAAAGGCATTCATTCACAGAAAGCCTGAAATAAAGTTGTGGAAGATGTCTTAAATGCACATAGCAATCCAAAACATTCTGCCAACAGTGAACAAGTGAAATGGTCTGTGTGGTGGACACGTAACAACAGATGTGAGAAGATGCAGCCCTGAGCTGGCAGGGAAACAAGAACTGTAAGGGACTGCAAAGCATTGCACAGGGGAAGCTATTTAAGCCCTAATGCCACAAAACACAGACCCACCCTTATCATTACTTAACAGAGTTCCATGAAAGTTGAAATAAATCCTGACTAAACAAAGGTACAGATGTGCCAGGCGTCCATAAAATCAGGCCCTTACAGAGCTGAGAAATACAAACCAACTGCTCTGGAACAAGAGCAACCCAGAGGTTGAAGTTCTGCCTTATAAATTATGCTGTTGTAGGAACTCCAGGCTGTCAAACCTCAAGTAAATTACTGCTTCAGAGGATGCACAGGTATCTACCATCTGCTTCTTTCATTTCAATTCAAATCTAAGTGACATTGCGCTGATCTTTAATTTATAACCTGCATCTTGACTCCTGGGCATGCTGCACTAGGATGGAGTTGTACTATGTGTATCCACCCCCTAAGGAAACCATTCACCCTAAGGACCACCAAGCAGATGTTTCACATTCTTCAAATGTTTTACTCTAGGGCACCGTGACAAGTTGCAGCACTAATGCAGAACCAAGTGCTTCAAAACCATTGTGACTAAATGAAACTGAGAACCCAGGCGCAGCAACACAGATCTGCAATATTAAAAAGATTAAAAAAGAGAAGCATTAGGGAAAAAGCACATAAAAAGGCCATTATCCCTGGAAATAAAGGAGAGTCAAAATAAATTGCTGTTGTTTCCCTCTAAAAGGATTTTAACCCCCTCACTTCAACTAACTGGGTGAAGAGGCCTATGGAAAAGCCACTTGCTGTATTTATGGCAGGTACCTGTTGAGAGATGCTGAACACTGAATCAGCTGTTTACATAGCTCCACTCTCATGGGACAGACACCTCTGGCAGAGAAACAAGAATTTCTTAAAACAATGAAAAAAATATATTAATTATGATAGTGATCATCATTGAACTGGTTACCATTTAAAGGCCATGCTTTTAAAGCTGTGACCATCACTGGAAATCACCTTCAATACACACACACTTCCTTATACAGGATTATTACGGGGTGAGGAGAGGGAGGACGCTTCCAGAGTACTTACTCTGATTCACATAATTCATTGTCCATTGTAAACAGACGTGCCTTCATGATCAGTTATTCAAGATCATCTCAATGTCAGTGCATGACTCTACCCATTGCTTGCAGCCCAGAGCTCACAACGAAAACAAAACAGTTCTCGTCATGAATTTACATCTGGCTCTGTTCATACCACAGACTCGCAGTTGTGAATATACAGCAGGTATCCCTAGAAGATAGGGTAGTGGTCTGCTAGTCTGGTAAGTAGATTGACACAAAACTAACTGCACACTGTTTAGGATGCCAGTTCATTCACACTATATTATATTATTGCCCAGCTGAAAATTCAGCCCCTCAGAGGCAGTGGTATGCTGTTGCCTCTTATAGGCTCAGAACTTTCTTGAAGGGAAAAGGGAAGAACAAGAATTTATCCTTTCTTAAATCAAGAAGTTATTTTTGCAACCTTAATGCTCTTTCAGCATTTTATGTCTCTCAGCATAGGAAAAAGTCCATAGCTTCAACACAAAAAACTAGTGGTTAAAACTGCTCATTCTCCAAATTACAGATTTTTTTTCTTATTTGAAAAGCAAACAAATGTGGATACAAATCCTCAATGAACCCCTCCACCTGTGAAGACTCCTAGCATCTCTTATGTAGAGCATTCAAACAGAGCATCCCCTCCTCTACCCCAAAGCTTAAGTATCAGAATTGAGAACCACAAACCACCCTTTCTTCTGTTCCTTCCAAAAAACCCTCTCAGTATCCTTTGTCTGCCCTTGCAGTGGTTCTTTTCTCTGTACCACATCCCCAACTCTTCAGTCTGCACCTTTTCCCCCTAGCAGGCATTAGGCAAATTTACCTTGCCTTACATTTTCCACTTTCCACCTCACTTAGCAATGTGTATGAAAGATTTTCCAAAACTACTCAGATTTATCGTTAGTAGCTTTTTGTTGGTAAATTAGAATTAGTGTGTTAAAACTATTCAGCAAACATCACTACAATAAATATTGGTACAGAATAAAAGGTCACTAGAGACATCCTTCTTGATAAGCAAATAAATTTTTATTAAATCCCAACATTCAAAGCGTTTCTTATATCACAATTTACATATTTTAAAATCCACTCTATAGTGATTATATAATATAATAAATATAATTGACAAAGTGATGATACTACTGTATTCTGGTATTATTCTGACAGTGGTTAACTCCCCCCCCTCCAGTGAACTGGCCTTTTATAGGAAGAAATGTATATTCATTTAGTTAAGTTCTCTAGATCAAATACATTCCACGCACACAAAATACAAAAAAATATCCAAAAAAATTACAAAAGCAGCAGCACAGCAATTTTTTTCCATCTGAAATACTGGACACAGGTCTAAATCATGCACATTCAAGTCAAATTGGAAAAAAGTATAGAAAAATCCTTGAAGGACAATTAGGGATTGCTGTCTTGGATTTTTAGAAAAGGTTAATTCCTCTTACTATCAAAAAGAAAGCTAATCCGGATACTTTCCATTCATGCTTTTAAAAAAGCAAATATAGGAAAAGGCTTTGAAGTGTGTTGGCACAGACAAAAAACATTAAGTGATAACTAATCATCAAGTAAACAAGCTTTCAGAGGGAGGGAGATAAAGAAAAAAAACAAGAACTAAATTACATTGGGATAACTCAGTAAATTTATGAAATGATAATATGACCATTCCTCAAAGGATGGTATCTGTTCCTCAAAGGATACACAAAGATCTTTAAAGCAGGGCACGTACAAATTAATGAAGAAGTCACCTATGCACCCCTGGGATGGAAGGACCACTTATGCTAGGTTTTTGCACACTTTGGGACAGAAAGAGGAAAAAAATAAAAAGGGCAAAAAAATAATACTAGCAACTCACTGGGAACCTAACACCATCTAAAGCCAGTCCCACAAAAGCCTCCCAATAAGGAAATTTGCTTAACAATTGGTCTTAACACAGTAATAACCCTCAGCATAAGAAATGCAAAGCTATCCTCCTGGACCACTGGCCTGGAGGGAATACTCTGCACTGCTACACTCGGAACACAGCTTTTAACTGAAGGCATGCTGATAAGTTAACAGAGAGTACCAAGGCTATCAAGACTCTCTACGTAAGACCATTTGACACTAGGTCACCGATGGGAAAGAGCCTCAGAAAGACCCCACGCAGGCAGTGTTAAATACAGGTGGAAACCTTAGGACACTTAAACAGATATTATTGCACAAGCATGTAATTTTGTAGAGTCTTTTTAGGTGCTGGGAAACAGAAATTATCTGGTCCGGCAAGTAGAGAGTCTGGCTGGTCAGGTGTTTGGTTTTCAGACTGAAAGCAGACTGACTACTCCAGCTCTTCCACCAGCCTTCCCGCACACAGGACACATTCACAGTATTTCTCAATATTCCTGTGAGTAAAAATGCAAGGTGTTTGTACAGAGGGACAGGACACAAAAACAGCTTGGCAGTTAGAACTGCCTGGGGGATGGGTGGTACTGAAGAGTGGGTGAAGTGAAACCCAAAATTTCACTTACAGAAAAACTCAACTTTCCAAGGCCATGGACTCTTCGAACACAACTCCACACACCCCCTGCAAAGTGAGAACAGGAGCTGTAGAACAGGGGCTGTCTGGTTCAGAATCACCCAGGAAGGCAGGCAAAGACTGAACACCGCAGTTCTGGCCTTGCCATCCTCAGCCTCATGTGTAAGCACTGATCTCTTTTGCCCCGTGCTACACAGGTCTGCTTGAGAGGAACTCGGGTACTGGTGGGTAGAAAGGCAGAGCAAGGGAGACCCTGTGCCTACAGCTGGAGACCTCAGACTCGGAGGCAGGATTCCCAGACTTGTACTGTTCATGGTGTTTCATACCACAACACTGAGGTGGAAGGGGAGAAGAATGGAGGATATGCAGAAGTAAACTCTTTCATCAGCCTGGACAATATGTGCACATTTACATCCTGGCTTTCTTAGATGAACACAAAGTTAGGGAAGAAACGTTTTTATTAGTATCTTATAATCTCTCAAATTTCCCAAAATTATATTAATTTGTGAAAGAAATTCTCCATCCCTTATTGTCCTGTAGCAGTTATTCTGCTACGTGCACATCAGACAACCAGGACATTGATGTGCAAATGCTATTAAGGAAAGTCACCTGTTGCAGAGTTTAGTCTTAGAATCATAGAATGTGCTGAGTTGGAAGGGACCCACCAGGATCATCAAGTCCAACTCCTGTCCCTATGTAGGGCACATCAAGAATGTGCCTGAGAGCATCGTCCAAATGCTTCTTGAGCTCTGGCAGGCTTGGTGCTGTGACCACTGCCCTGGGGAGCCTGTGCCAGTGCTCTATCACCCTCTGGGTGAAAAACCTTTTCCTGATATCTAACCTAAACCTCCCCTGATTCAGCTTCCTGCCATTTCCTTGAGTCCTGTCATTGGTCACAGGAGTGAAGAGATCGGTACCTGCCCCTTCTCTTCCCCTCATGAGGAAGCCATAGACTGCAATGAGGTCTCCCCTCAGCCTCCTCTTCTCCAAGCTGAACAATCCAAGTGACCTCAGCCACTCCTCATAAGACATCCCCTCCAGACCCTTCACCATCCTCGTGACCCTTCTTTGGATGCTCTCTAGTAGTCTGATGTCTTTTTTGATGTTATGGTGCCCCAAACTGCACACAGTACTCAAGATGAGGCTGCACCAGTGCGGAATAGAGTAGGACAATCACCTCCCTCAACCAGCTAGCAATCCCATGCTTAATGCACACCAGGACACAGTTGGACCCCACTTAAAAAGGGCACAGCTTAATTGACATATTAAAACCTGAAATAAATTTCAAGCATTAACCTATCCGCATTGTTTTCAAATAGCATCTCCTTACTCTCATAAGAGAAAAATCACAGAAGAGAAGCAAAAAAAATACAGAATGAAGAGACCAGCTTTGGATTTTGTGCGTTCCATCAGCAGGTACTGTATGCCCGGACAGCAGCAGAAGTTATGTTAATTATGAGTTTTCTCTCTCATTTGCTTTTATTACAGCTATTTTCAGTAAGTAATTACTAGATGCCCAGTTATTCTGGGCTTGCAGATGCTCGCAGAAAGACAGCTACTTTCAGCCTTTGATGTCAGTCTCCCCAGCTTTTTAACTGGAAAAAACTGAATTTCAGGAACTGATGCCTGGCACCTGGCATTGGTAAGCTGCTCAGAGTGGAATCCCTAGTGCATGCTGCAGACAGATAGCAGGATAAAGATATCCAGCCTCAATAAATGACCCAAAACTATTCCCTTTCTGTAACACTTCCAGCATAAGGCTTCTAGAGTTTCCCTACTCAGTGGACACTTCCTTCCGCAAAACATGCACGAGTGATTTCACTGCAAGAGACCAGAGCTTCACCCATCTGAGGTTTCATAAGGCAGCTGCCTGATGGATAATAAATGTGGAACATGAAGCAGCCACAGGACACAGATATTGCTAAACATGCACAGGACACACATTATCTCCATGACATCAGTGTTATCTTTAAATGCAGAACCTCAGTAGTAATGAACTCAAAAATTAATTTCTTCAGTATTTTAACATGCCCCCCATTTGTTTCATAGGCCCAAGATACAGTTACTGTTGTCTGCTCGAACTTAACAGAACCTGCTGAAGTCCACCCCAACACATCTTCTCTGGCTTCCCTGAAAAAAACTATTCTCTTTCAGAGCAGAAGAGCCAAGATACTGACCAAAAAGGATGGTAGAAGTCTGTCAAATGGAAAACTCCTCAAGGAGAACGTAGAATTATCTCCGTTATTTCAGCTCTGCTGCCCAGCCTCATGGGTATTCCAAAGTACATTGTCCCTGGGCTGACATAGACAAAGGTGTTCTGCCCAACTTTGTACAAGCCAACAAAGAAGGGATTCAGAAAATAAGCTCCAGCATTTAATGGGAACATTTGCCCTCCATGAGTATGGCCAGAGAGAATTAAATTTATGTCTGGTCTCTCCTGAAGGGCCCACTTTGCAGCAACTGGCTGGTGGGCTAACAGCACTATTGCACGCTCACTGCTACAACCTGTGAGTGCTTTTTTCAAATCCATGCCATGCCCTGAGTAGCGCAACACATCTGCTTCAATATCATCAACGCCAGCCAGGCAGAACCAGTCATCAGTGCTCTTCGGTGAAACAATCTTCACGTTCTCATTATGGAGTGGCCGAATGTTAAATGATTTCAACAGCTCAAACCAGTTGCTAACATCTGACGTGTAGTACTCATGGTTTCCTGTGACAAAGTAAGTCCCCAAAGGTGAGTTAAGTTCTCCAAGAGGCTCAACAGCAGGGCGTATGATCTCTGCCTCTGAGTCAGTCAGGTCCCCAACAATCACAGTGATATCTGGTTTCAAAGCCTTAACCATTCTCACAATCATGGCAAGCTTGGTCTTCCCAACTGTAGGCCCCAGGTGGATATCTGAAAGCAACACCACTTTCAGATTATTCATTGTTAAGGGTAGCTTGTGAACTGGAACCTCCACTGAATTCACAGTGGGAGGCTGGGAAGCATTTAACAGCCCAACGACAGTCAGCACAGCAGTCAGCATGACTGCCAAAACTGGTTTTATCGCTGTTCTGTTCTTGTTGCCAGTACCTGCCTTCATGCCTCTCCCAGCCAAGAACTTGTAAGCCTGCTCTACAGAGCCCAGAGTGAAGAGGAAGAAGATAAGAATTATATAGGCCCCCAGGCAAGTATAGGCAGCTAAAGAAAAGAAATAGGGCTCTTCTGCAACAAGAAATAGCAAAGTAAAGAAGCTTGAATGAGCCAGCGCTAGAAACATGAACACAGCTATTTTCCACGGCATGAAGCAGAAGGAGCTGGCAGCTGAAGACCTGGAGAACGTGGTGACTGTGCTTCTCCAAACATGAAGAGATCCTATCAACATGAGCGCGTTAGCAAATAGTGCCATCTGCAGCCTTAGAAGCCAGCGCCGCATCCTGAGCTCGAGCTGCTCTGCCAGATAACTCCGCGATAGCATCATGGAGAAGAAAATGACTCCTGCAGCCACTGCAGCCTTTGCTTCAACAGGCAGTTGCTTGAAGGAGATCATCTTTGCTTCCTGACTGTTCCCTTCTGTTCTGTAGAAGTCTCCAGTACGCAATAGTGTGGTTATGAAGAGATGCCTTGGGTCAACAAAGCCTGCAACCAGGAACCAGTATCAGCCGTTTTAAAATATTACACACGTTCCCTCCTTCCCAGACTGCAATAAAGGACTGTTACTCTACACATACTACCCAGGACAGTGGGTCATGCAAAATCATTACAGAATCACAGAATCCTAGGGGTTGGAAGGGACCTCGAAAGATCATCTAGTCCAACCCCCCTGCCAGAGCAGGGTCACCTAGAGTACATCACACAGGAACGCATCCAGGCGGGTTTTGAATGTCTCCAGGGAAGGAGACTCCACAACCTCTCTGGGCAGCCTGTTCCAGTGCTCTGTCACTCTCACAGTGAAAAAGTTTCTCCTGATATTCACATGGAACTTCCCATCAAGACCAGGAGATTTCCTGATGTGGAATAAATCAGACAACTGAAAGCACTGGAGTCTGGCAGTTCACTTCCAAGTCCCCTGACTGCCTTCCTCAGTGACTCCTGCTTCCTATTTTTCTAATGCCATTTCCTCATTAAAACTTCCTTATAGTAGATGGCAATAGATCATAACAGTGATACACCAAGCACTGAAAACAATCATTATAGTATTTGCAAAAAGTTACAGTATTTGTGAGCCTCATACACGTTCTGTTACTAAGCTGCTTCTGCTAACACAGCACTGATTTTTGTTCTTCCCAAGCAGTTGGCTCCACTTCAAAAGCAGGTATCGCCCTACATCATTCCTACTGAATGCAAGAGTTTCTACTAACACGTACTACAGCAGGGGTAAAGTCCCCACTGGAATAGCTACCAGATGAAACTGCAGTCCCAGAAGCTGCAGAGGATGTATTGGCAGGTATCGTTGCCTCCAGTCGTGAGTAAGACTTCCCCAAAGCGGTCAGAATTAGTAGATCCAAGTGAAACCCATATTGTGTTTTGCTACTCAGTTCCTGCTCACTTCCACTACATGTACAGCTCCCAAACTTCAACACCTACTTCAGTATATCCTGGTCTACCGGGATACAATTAAGTTGAAAAGGGATTAAAACATCACACACTATGCTCCTTTAGAAAGGAGCACTATGTCCAATATGCACCTGTGCTCCCACATTGAGAATAAAGACACAAGCACCAGTTATGCCTGAACAGCACTAGAATTCCCTCTTTTATTCTGCATTTTGCTCAGAGTTCACGGTGTTTCTACTCATGCCCAGTTTATACATTTCTATTTAAAATACGCCTGCTGTTTTATTTTAACCATGGTTGAAAAGAGTTTCGATGGTCTTTCATAACATACAATAGAGACCAAGTCTGAGGTAACAAACTACCTTACTTGAAGTAAGCATCTGTCACTGCGTGGCTTTCAAAACACTTCCTGTCTCTCAGTCCACACTCAACAAGAGAAGAAGTAAGCAATCCTTACAGCCAGAAATATCTCAGAACTAGGGCACGAAAGCAGCCTTGTAGAGCTCTGCAATGAGATTGAGCCCAGAAGTCTACAAACCAGGGTTTGCCACATTGCTGATCTGCAGCACATACTTTCCCAAGCTAATTTAGAAGAATATTATCACCTTTGTGATGATAGGACCCTGCTGTATTTTGAGGACTAGACTAAGCTTTAAGACCCTCATTGCTTGGTCAGGGAGCTGAGAGTTGATAAGAGCAATTGTGCCTCCCAGCCCCAGTTCCTCAAGTCCTCCCAGCTGTTACAACACTGTTCTTAAAAAACAGTGCTATTTCACACAAATGTCTCTACAGAAAATAAACAGAGCTAGGAACGTAAAAGTATAAACAATGCCCTCCTGGTCTGAGTCCACAGTTCCCCTCGACACCAGGCCGTATTCTGTCTGGACACCAGCAATAAGAAATGCTCTTTAAAGAAACTAAATGACCCCACTGTCTGTGGTCTGCTTCCTTCATATTCCTCCAGCAGCCAAAGCTGTTACATTAGGGATGTTAGGAGACTTTTTCTAGTCATTTTTGGATATTGTTTATAAATCTGATGTATTTTAGTTTGGCTAATTCTTTTCTGGAATCTGTTAAGTACTGCCTGCTTCTACAACCTCCCATAGCAACAAACTCCTGAAACTCACTATACACTTTTAAAGTATTTTATCTGTTTTAATCTGATCTGCTGAATCTACCCTCTCCTAATACTACCAAATTTGGGGAGTATTTGTTCCCCATCCCTCTCACCCAGCACCTTCAGAACTCTCCAGGTCTCAGCCACAGCCCTGCTCCTCCCAGACCGCACTCACTGTCTCCCAGTCCTGCCTTTGGGAGGTGCCCCCGTGAGGCTGTGCTGCTTTTCACACAGCTTTAATCCCCCGTGCATCATTCAATTAGCAACACCTTCCAACATAATACCGACACCCTGCTTCAAATTCAGGGCACAAGCGAACAGGAACGGCTCCCACAGCGATTGTAAGGTGAGGGTCTGCCTGTGCCCCCGGGCAAAGCAGCAGCGGGAGCCGGTGCTGAACCTGGGCAGAACGGGAAGAACGGCTCTCGCTCCTCTCACGCCACGGGAAGAGCGAGTTCTCCATGGGATCTGCTGATGAGTCCCGGTACCAGTGGCTGCAGCTCGCTTCGTGTCTGTGCCCCCCGGGTCACCTCGCAAGGCCCCGCAGCACCGGGGCTCAGCTCAGCTCCTCAGCGCTGCCCGGTGCCCGGCTGGCGGCCCCGCTCCAGCCCGCACCGACCCCAGCGCCCGCCCCAGAGAAGCGGCGGCACAGCTCAGGGCCCGGGGGGCGAGGGCGATGGGAGCGGCGAGGG
>VZRW01003356.1:305217-405664 GCA_013398125.1 Aegotheles bennettii | reverse complement strand
TTCCAGCGCCGGGAGCCCTACAAGTACCTGCAGTTCGCCTACTTCAAGGTGAGGCCCTGCCCTTCCTCCCCTCCCCTCCCGCCCCATCTCTGCCCCCCCCAGAGCCCTGCCTGGTTTGTGTCACCCTGGGGCCGGGCCAGGTGAGCGGTGCCCGCAGTGTCGCGGGGCAGGGACAGCACGGGGGGTCCCTGCGCAGCCTCCATGGACGCGGGTGCCTCGTGTGCCCGATGCCGGAGAGACCTCCTGTCACGCTGCCCTCTCGCCGGGCCCTCAGGGCAGGTCACTCTGGGCCATAGCCTCGTTCCCCATGCCTCATGCACACCAGCCTGACACTGGTTGTCCTCTGCCCCACTTCCACTTCTCCCCCTCTATGGTCAGGTCCCCCAGTCCCTGCCCTCCAGGCTGCCAGCCCTGCTGTCTGCTCCCCAGCAAGTCTTTCAGCCCCTTCCTCCCACTTGCCTCGAGTGACCTGCAGTGGGATCACCGTGTGCCGTGTCTTTCCCCCTAGTTGCCTGCCAAGGACCATCCATCTTGCTCTACAGCCGTTGTTCCAAAACTCATCTAGCACGTGCCCTTGAATAGCCCCTCCAGTTTTTCCCAAACCCCCAGCCACTAGACCCTGCCTCCTTGTCCTGTAGTTGTGCCGTTCCTACCCCTGCCCCTCTCATCTTTCCGTCCACCTCACTTCCTTCTAACCTTCTCTGAAACCTTTTTCAGACCCTTCATGCCACCACTCTGCTATTGCAAGTGCCCTTCACTGCTCCCTCTCCTTCAGCGTGTCCATCTTCCTCACTTGCTCTCTCCTGGTCCAGTTCTTTCGAGTGCAGCAGCCCCCAGCCTGTGACCCGCAGATAGCCTGATACCTGCAAAGCTCCAGTTTTGTTACTGCTGGGAGAAGGAATAAAGCGAAGAGTGGCTGCTGAAGTGTGGCACTAGTGCTGGCCCTGGAATGGTATTTACTTTTTGCTCTTGGGTCAGCCAAGACTGGGAATGCCTCTTTTAATAGATTTCATCTCATTTTTCTAGCTTCTTGTCATCCTTCTGTCCAGGATCTACTTGACCATTTTCTCTCTCCTTCCCATCTTCATCTTCTGTTATCTAAACCAAGGTCCATTCCTCATGCCATCCCCTCAGATACTGCAGCTACTTGCATTTCAAATAAATGGGACATCCATGGGGGGAGAAAGCAGGCTGAATGCTTTGGTTATTCTCTTTTAGGGATTCACTCCAAGTGTGTACCAGTATGCATTCTATAAGGTTGTAAGCTGGCGCGTTCATTTCGAGATTGCTGCTTGAAAACACAGATCTTAACTGTTGCGGCGTCCTATTTGTAGGAGAGGTTTTCTCATGAAAATATTGGATGCTTTTCCCAGATTACATGAACAGAAGCAAGGAAATGTGTTCTCATAAAACAAGGACAGTGTCCGCATGCACAGCATCACACCGTCATCATTCTGTGCATTTAAAGGCATTCCTGAGACTGTACAGAAGAACTTGCCTTCACACATTAAAGCTTCTGCCTTCACACAACAGAAGGTATCAAACAGAGGACATTTGTTTTGAATAACAGAGTGGGCAGGCACTCCTCACATTCCCAAAGCTGTATATGGATACCAAAATGGCATCACCACAAATGTTTCCGTTTCTTGTCTTTAACTTTTCATCCCCATCCTGTGGTAAATGCATAGTTTGAAACGTATGGATCACAGCAAAACCCATCCCTACTTACCACTTCTGATACAGTTAAGTAACTGGCAGGTAGGAACGTGAGAGGGAAATTGGAGAAATCCCTCCCTCTCCCTTTAAACTGTCTTTCAGTTACATTTGTAGGTCTGTGCAGCACAGTTTGGTGATTTTGCCTTTGGTGTTAGTTGTTTGTATTGTTATTAGATTGTAGTCGAGCTCTGAGCTCTTCTTACGTGGGGAGCTCAGAATGGGCCTTCTAGAGTTACAAACTGCTACATACAAAGGATTTTTTCCTGGGTGGTGGTTTTCTGAGGAAAGGAATGTCACTTTCCCCACCACTCAACAGCATTTATAATATAGGAGGAAGGCAGAAGGAAACATTTTATGTTGTTTTTTAGCGTGACCATGTGTTTATTCAGGTGGGTTCGACAGTGAAATTTTGCCACGTCTTAAATCCTGGAAGTAGATGTTTCTGTGCTGCTGCTTGCTCCTCTGGAGGGAGCTTTCTCGTAGCCACTGAGTTCGCTTTGGAATGTGCTTCTACAAAACTTTTTTTTTCTTTTTTTTTTTTTTAGTGCTGAAAGTTGAAACCAAGGGTGAATTCTGGACTCCTGTCAGCCTGTGAACAAACAGGGTTAAAGCATAAAGCTCAGAAGAAACCAGGCATTTGACGAAAGTGCAGTTGAGATTTCCCTTTGCGTTCAGCACTGTCTGGGCTGACGGGGAGCACACAGTTTTGGGACAGGCAGGAAGGGCAGCTGGCGAAGTTCCAGCACTGGGACAGTTACAGCAGCAAGAGCTCATGTTAGGGTTGAAGTCTTTCTTCGGTGTAGTCGTCTCTCAAGTTTCTTTCTGAAACGAAAGGGTCCCTTTTATGGATGCAAATAGGAGAGTGCATGTGCGTACATGCTTGTGATTCTTGCTCCCAGTTTTATACACACAACTTGGTGAGCTATTTCAGATGTGAGGTGGAACGCTATCGCCTACACATCAATAATGCTGAACGGGTTGATACAGATTTTGCCTTAGAAGGGAAAAGGTTCTAACATTTCACAAATACTTAAGGCTTTTACTTTCTCTCTCACTCTTCTAAATATGTGTGTATCTACTGTATGGTTTATAAAAATATGCAAATATACGAAATAAAAAATACAAATGCATGCACACAGAGCTATGTATGTATTTGGCACGTGCAGTTGTAAATGAGGAATACATACTTCACAAAGCATCTCTAACCAGGTTTAAAGTTAGTTTTAAAATGGGTACAGAAAATCATGTAGTATATTAGGACAAATGATTGAGCAAGTCCCTGCTGTTTGCTCTAACATCAGGAAGATACGTGATTATAATACTGTCTTCTGTGCTGCCAGGCAAATAAGTGACATAAACACCATGTAAACATAGTAAGTGATGGCTCCTTTCCAGCATCCGTAGGTAATCGCCATGACATTAATCTCACACAGGAGCAACAGTACACTCTTGTGCCTTGCCAGCTTTATGAGCAGGGGAGGGAGAAGGGAAAAATCTATGCTATTTGCAAAAATTGATTTTTAAAATAAAATTTAAAAAACAAATGCTTGTAGTAAAACTGAGAATTGTATCTGTTTTACTGTATCCTTGTATCTGCTGAGGCTGTGGTTTCAGTTTTATAGTATAGAAGTTGCAAGAAAGTTCATTGACAAAAACTAAGAAACTTTGAAGTATTTTTGCCAATTACCCTTTTTTCCCCCTTTCCTCTTTTTAGGCTAATAACCTTCCAAAAGCTATTGCAGCAGCTCACACATTTCTTCTGAAGCATCCAGATGATGAAATGATGCAAAGAAATATGGCCTACTATAAGAGCATACCTGATGCTGAGGAGCATATTAAAGACTTGGAGACAAAGCCTTACGAGGTACGCTTTTTATTCAGAGTCTGGTCTTTTGGAACTGTTCTGTTACTTACTGTGTGAGATTCAAGGATCTCATTTGCTTTTGTGTTCTCAGTTCTTATTCTTTCCCTCTTGCTGTCTTCCTCAATCATCTCTGCTCTGCCTTCTTGATGCATTCAGTAATTCTGACCTCTTGTGCTTTTCACTGTTCCATAAATCACAGAAAATAACAGACAGTGGCATACCTGAAAGCTTCTACACGCAAATCACTACTGGAGCTAGTCATGTCCATAGAGTTATTCAAATGCACAGGTGCTGTAGCGACACAGCTTAAAATCACTAGGACATTTGGGGTTCCCTCTGTCCAGCAGGTTTTTCTGTTGATCTGAAATCAAATTATTTACTCTAGGAAATATCAGGTAAAATCCTTTAGTCATTTGTGTTTGTTGTCCTGATATTAGTTGGATAACAGTTAACATAATGATCCAGAAATGCAGAGACATCATTCACAGTATTTGAATTTACACACAGCTTTCCATACATCAGTTACTGTTGGTTTTCAGTCCTACCAATTTTTCAGAATCTCTTTGTCAGGGCTGTAAGAGCATACAACGGTGACAACTGGAGGACGTCCATCTCAGACATGGAACTGGCTCTTCCTGATTTCTTCAAAGCCTACGATGACTGTACAGCAGCCTGTGAAGGCTCCCGAGAGATCAAAGATTTTAAAGACTTCTACCTCTCCATTGCAGGTGAGTGGTTAGGAAACAGTAAGAAAAGATGTGCCAAAAGTGCATTTCAGTTTATCCATAGGATTGGCTACCAAGGTCCTGTTCCTCAGTGTGCAGAGTGAAATGCATATGATGCCCTCTGCTCAGTTTGGGACAATATGAGTTTATTAGATTAACTTAGTCATAGAATCATAGAATGGTTTGGGTTGGAAGGGACCTTAAAGATCATCTAGTTCCAACTCCCCTGCCATGGGCAGGGACACCTCCCACTAGACCAGATTTCTCAAAACAACATGGAAATTTAAGTGTGTGTTAGAATAAAATAGAAGTGTAAGTAATAACAACTATTCCATCCGGCTAGCAACAATTATCCAGATAGATCTCTTGACCATAATTTCTGTATCAGTTTGGCTGCCTTTGAGGCTCAGTGGTTAGCCTGCCTTCAAAATCTGCTTTGTGGTTTATGTATAACTGGTGATACGCATCTTCTTTCTCATAAATATGACAGTTTTCTGTTGACTTCATCTTTCCTACTGTAGAGTCTTACTAGCAGGTAAGGTTTCTTTTTCTTTAGTGTGTAACTTAAAAAAAAATCCATTGCTTTGCAAAGAAAAAGAGATACCAACTTTTTGCCTGCTGTGAAAATGGCTCAGGCACAGTTCCTATGCTCTTCCGTAGCAAAAGAAACAAGTTGTTTCTCCAGTGCTTTGGGCTCAGTGTTGTTAACAGCATTTGTGTGGGGAATGCCTCCATGTTTTCTCAGCAAAACTCAAAAACCTGAAAAACGCAACAGGATTTCTAAGTTGCCAGAAGGAAAAGCAGCCCAACTTTTTGTCCTAAATTGATCAGATGTGTTGGTGAGGGGGAAACTTGTGAAATATACTGATATGTGAAGCGTGGAACTGGTATCTACCAGTACAGCTGCCACACCTATTACAGACTATTCCTCAAGCCTTGCTTTACTCTTGGGCAAAGCAGGCAGGTGCCTAGGACAGCAGATGAGGAGAGAAGGTCAAATCACAGGTGGTAAAGCAAGAAACAGAGGCTTTCTTCCTCAGTGAGTCAGAGCCCTGACATCAGGATAACCACCAAACCACTGTCAAGAGTACAATGTCCATGCTCAGCTGTGATTGGCACTTGCTGTCATCCTTCCTCTTCCTCCTTGGAAGGAAAGGACAATTCCCAGCAGGAGTGGTGAGAAGGAAAGGTGGGAGTTACTGCACGATGTTATCACAGCCAAGTGCATACATTTCAAATGTTTTGTTCAGATAAGAACATTCAAATTTACTTGCACTGCCTGGCCTGAACTGTGCTCTTGCTCCAGGGAGATATATTCTGCCTCCAGGGTTTTTACTGCAGAAAGCAGATGAAGCAAAAAATGTTAAGCAGAAGTATTTGGTGTTTGCACTAGGTACGTATTTATTCCTGAGCAATGAGATATGTTTGGAAGCCAGCTGTCCTCTTTGCATGGGATCACTTCACTGAGGAACATGTGTCTCTGACTGTAAATGCTGGCTAGAATTGAACGCTACTGTGTCTGGAGACTCCACTGCTCTTGTAAAAGATGGGTCTGGTAATTTCATTTGGCCAATCATTTATAGTTAGCGTCAGCATTCTGCTTATGAGGAGTTGTCAGAGATAAAAACAAGGGAAGAGGCCTTTGCTGTTCTGTTGCCTTGGTCAGAGACTTGCTGCACAAGCTTAGATAACTTACTTTCACCTGCCAAATGTGGCTACCAGGGAAACTGAGGCTTTAAAATATTTCTGCTTGGTGTTGTTGCCTAATGTGATATATCCTGGAAATACTTGAAATTCTTCGATGGAAGGTTTTCTCAGGATGTATTGTCTTGAAGATAAGATTGCCTCTAGTCCCATCTGATTGTCTGTGACTGGCTGAAAGTTGTTCTGTAGTGAGCAGCATATCGGTGTTTTTCTTACCTTTTAGAACACCCAAAATGTGGCCCTCTCTGGGGATTTATTTTGCAATCACCTGCTATATTTCTCTGTGACACAGTTGTACTCAGCAGCACGTGGACCTTATCCATGGAATAATTAAATGAAATTGCGAAAGCTTTCAAAATTAAAAAAAATTAGCACTGTTAAGTTCACAGATGGGAAAT
The DNA here is from genome assembly GCA_013398125.1 of Aegotheles bennettii. Taxonomy (NCBI): domain Eukaryota; kingdom Metazoa; phylum Chordata; class Aves; order Caprimulgiformes; family Aegothelidae; genus Aegotheles; species Aegotheles bennettii. The sequence continues at coordinate 399,257 of VZRW01003356.1, read as the reverse complement.
AATGCAATACTCCATAACACTTCACATAAAACCTACCACCACAGACTGCCTATAGGTGTCAGTGAAACCTAACTGCTCAGTTCTCTGGAATTGCAGCTTTGATACATCTCGAGTCCAGACCACACTGATTTTTACAGAGGGCTGAGTATCAGAACTTGATATGTACTTCAGATGGAGTTGTGGATGCCCAGTACTTCCAAGCAGCAAGATCCAGATGCACAAGAGAGCATTACAAGGCCAGATTTTAATGGCTAGCTAATGGGAGGGGTTGTAACAATTCACTGTATGCTATCTATATCCTGTATTGTTGTTTTCTTCCTTCTAGATCATTATATTGAAGTCCTTGCATGCAAAGTGCAGTGTGAGAGTAATCTGACACCCATTATAGGAGGCTTTGTCGTTGAGAAATTTGTGGCCACCATGTACCATTACTTGCAGTTTGCTTATTATAAATGTAAGTAGTGATGTAATGTGCTTAAATAACATTTAAATGTGAAACAGTTTCCATTCATAGCCTTTTCCCTCTGGTTATAATGCTTTAGAATGCAAACAGTGACTTCCAGAATCTGCATTTTAACCTGTTCTTGGGCAGAAAGTCTGAGCTGCCTAGTGTCTTTTGTCCCTATAACTGTAGCTAACAGACAAGGGAGATAAACATTATGTATTCTAGTACAAAGAAGGTGTGTGTGTGTTAATTTTTTTAATTTTATCTGATTTTTTAATAAATGCCCCAGTGGGGATCACCAAGCTGTGATATCACTGATGCTGGGATACCTAGGAGGGACATTTGGTTAGGATTTTCATAGAAAACCATCAGAGATAAGTCCCCATTTCTGAATCATGGTCTTCATGTTTCAGAGCACAAAAATAGTATATCCTTTCTGGGAAGCAGTAGGTTTTTTTACATGCAGCTGGTGGGGAGACAGGAAATGGGTTCTGTTTCCATCTGAGTTTTTCAGAGCTTAGATAATGGAAGGAATTTTTTCATTTACCTTATCTGGATTTTTTGGTATGTGTTTATTAATTAGTGAATGACATGAAGAATGCAGCTGCTTGTGCTGCTAGTTACCTTCTGTTTGACCAGAAAGATGAAGTGATGAAACAGAACATGGTCTATTATCAATACCACAAAGACAAATGGGGACTTAAAGAAGAGGATTTTCAGCCCAGATCGGTAGGTGAATTACTTAAAATGCCTTCTAAATACATTCAGATACTTCCCTGAAACTCAGTGGTCGGAGTTCAGGAAAATGGGAGTTATGGAGTTAAACATTCACTGTTTTATTAAAACCATATAGAAAGTTGCACACAGACTTGTACTGTGTAATGTAGACAGTGCTATTCATAGAATCATAGAATGGTTTAGGTTGGAAAGGACCTTAAAGATCATCTGGTTCCAAACCCCTGCCATAGGCAGTGACACCTCCCACCAGACCAGGTTGCTCAAAGCCCAGTCTAACCTGGCCTTGAACACTGCCAGGAAAGGGACAGCTACAACTTCTCTTTGCAACCTGTGCCAGTGTCTCCCCCACCCTCAGAGGAAAGAACTTCTTCCTGATATCTAATTTAAATCTACCCTCTTTCAATTTGAAACTGTTACCCTGCATCCTATCACTCCTTGCCCTTGTAAAAAGTCCCTCTCCAGCTTTTCTGTAGCCCCTTCAGGTACTGGAAGGCTGCTGTGAGGTCTCCCTGGAGCCTTCTCTTCTCCAGGCAGAATAACCCCAACTCTCTCAGTCTGTCTTCATAGGAGAGGTGCTCCAGCCCCCTGATCATCTTCATGGCCCTCCTCTGGACTCTCTCCAACAGTTCCATGCCCTTCTTATGTTGGAATATCATTGTGGTTCTTCCCTTTGCATTGAAATATAATACAATAGGATATAATATCATATAATGACAAGTAAATTCACACTGGTACTTGTCAGCAGCTTATGCATATTTATGTCTTTATCTAAGTTGATAAATAAAGCAGCTGGCACCTGAAATCTCCTGATGAAAAGATCACTCCAGTGACATTCAGGCTTTTGTCGGTCAGTTATTACTTGCCAACATGTAGTTGCCATCCTGCTTGTTATTTCAGGTTCTGTGGGCATTGGAATGTGTCTTGATATGATAACCCCAGCTAAACTCACTTTCCACTTACTCCATTTAGAACATAGTTGGGTGGATAAGGACAGAAAAAGGCTTGGGACCATATTGCATCTAATTATCTCAGAATACTTGCTGCAAAGAACCCACAGTCCCTCAGTCCACCCAGCAGTGATTGTGGTCTGGCTTTGAAAAATTACTCTAAAGCTGGATTCCTCTGCTGTTCTTAAATTTCCACGTCCAAGGAAATTTTACGTATAAAAGCACCTTTGCTGTGTTTCTGGACTCCTGCAGCCTGGACTCGGACAATCAGGTTGGATTTTCTGTCATTTCTTGTTACCAGGATTTATGTCATGCAACTGAATTAACAGCTTTGTGACACCTGAGTGACTCCTTAGGCGTCACTGGTAGGTGCTGTACAGGTACCTTAGCAATACATGTTCCACAAATTAAATTTAATGCCTTCTCTTTCTCTTAGGCCATGACTTCAGCGTGGACGAGTCATTTAAGCTAACCTAGCTGAAGTTGGTAGCCATAGGGTAGCATTCCAGTTGCCCTTTCCATGTTGCTTCTTCAGACACCTCATTCACCAAGGCTTGTAATGGCCCAGAGGCATATTCCTCGATTCTTAATGCTGCATTAAGCTCAGTACATGTATGTATAGTGCTTAGGTGCCTGGCTTTATCTGTAGCTCTGCAGAGCAGTTTATGTATGCACCTTACAGGTTGCACTGATTTGATAATTACAGTGTCCTTCCTATTGGGCCAATCAGCTCAAGTCAAAAACAGCACTCCGTTTGAGTTAAGTGTTTTTTATTTGTGGAGAGCTCTTGAGTAATGTGCAACACACCTTACCTGCACACTGCAGGGCCAGCTGCAACCTAAGGCAGCAAAAATGCATCTGGTTCTTTCAGGTAGCAGTAGTGAGTCAGAGCTCACAGGGGAGAGGGACCACTCCTTTGTCACTGCCTTTGGGAACAGAACTGTGCTTTATAGCCGTATTGGAGACAATGTTTGAGGGTGGTGGGGGTGAGGGGTAGCAACAGTATAAAACTGCAAACCACAGACAGGGTTGGCATACGTGTGCAGGGAGGACAGAACAAGGACGCTACACATTAACTCTGAATGTTTCATTTATAATTTCTCAAGAGCTGGGGACTACAGATAATTTAATTTTTAAATATGAAATACTAAATGCACACAGCTGTATTTTCTTGTCCTTTGATCCATGTAACTATGAATAGAGGTTGCTTGCTGTCCTAATCACTTGCCATGAAAGCCATAATGCCTCTGGTTTATTTTCACAAAGCGGTACCGGAGTGACAGCAGCATTTGGCTCTGGTACTAGGCTTTAGATGTTCTGGTGAGAGAGGAAGTCTCCTGTTTTCCTTCCAGACAAATAGCTGGGGAAGTGAGGAGGGACAGGTGGGTGACCGCGCACAATTTCCCTAGCCCAGACTCAGGCTGGGCTGGTGAGTCACTGTAATGCAAAATAGCTCAGTGTCTCTTTTTCCCAGAACTGCCTGCCGCCACACGCCAGCGCACAGGGAGACAGAGGCCTTCTCATGGCCAAAGCCCACTGGAATGCAGGCACAGGCTGCTGCTCAGCTCTGGCAGTCTCATTTCTTATTCTCAGACTTGCCAATGCTTTGAAACATGAGAAAGGGGAGAGTGCTTTGTTCTTCTCACACTGATGGAGTCTGTCCTTAGAAAGATCCACAGAAGATATTGGATACACTGCTTTCTGTTCTGCTGTTGCCTTTCTCAAACATTATAGCCCACCTTGGGATCTACCTTCTATGGCTGGGTCTGCTTCACTGGAATAGTTTCAGGTGACATGTAATGACACTCCCCCGTCTTGCTACCCTTAAGTAACGTAGAACTTTTGTTTTTTGATAGGAAGCAGTTCGATACCACAACATAACCACACTCCAGTTGGAAATGTATGAATTTGCAAAGGAACATCTGATGGATGATGATGAGGTGAGTTTTCTAGAAAGGAAATTGTGGTCAAGAAAACAGCAATCACATTAAAGTGAAGATGATACATAGATGGAATTCCAGGATTTAGCTAATCTGGAAAAATCTTCTTGTGACCAGTTTATCATAAATTTTTCTTTTGTAAATGAAATATAAGAAACAAACCCAAAGAACATCACGTACCATTTTAAAAAATACAAACATTATTAACACAAAGGTAGGTACGATGCACTAAGCTCACAAAAAAAGAAAATCCACTTTACAAGCTATAACACCAGGGGGCAGAGAAGTAGTGTATATATTTAAACCTAATGATTTTCTGTTCTTTTTTTTTTCTGAAATGTTTAAATTAGATTTAAAGATCCTTACAATTTTGTCCAGAAGGTACCACCGAAATTGCAATTTTTGTCAAAAAGAAGTCTTTTTATCTGTTACCTTTTTTTCTGCACAGTAACATTTTGATCACTTAGTCTTGCTGCTTAAATGGTTGGAATTCATGGCCAAATAACATATAATGACTACTATTAGACTGCAAATATGTAAAGTGGATTTTTTGTTCAAGAAAAGTAGTTGAGTTGCTTTTCAGGGCATTTCTTTGTATCCCACATCTGAAATTAAAGCATAAATCATGGAGGCTTTGGATTGCCTTTTCTTTTGCTTTGTTTTCAGAAGTTTTCCTTTAAAGGTTTAAAAAATCTTCATTACTGGCATTAGCAAAGAGCTATGTTCAGGACATTGGGCATGGTACTTGTAATGAGCACTGCTGAAATCTTTTTTAGTTAGAAAAGAGAAAGATGGTTTATGTTAGAAATGAAATCACCTATGCAATTTTTAGGTTATCCAGCACAGAGGGAGAGATAATATTTTATAGTGGAGAAATAACGTGTCTGCTGCTTTCGGTCTGCTAGTGACCTGAAAGCAACTCTATATGTAAAATTCCATTGCAAGGTTACTAGACTGTACGAAGAATTTCCATTGTGATAAAACTCTGTGAAAGACAGTTTAATAAGCTTGTTATAAGGTTAAGCTTAGATGAGGACTAGTCTGTGTGGATTTTCATCAGGGTGTGAAATACTTGAGCACTTTTTTATAATCCCTTGTGGGTTTGTGCTTTGCCCATAATAAATATAATGTTAATAATAATTATAATATATATATAATTATGTATATTATAATGTAAAATAAATAATAATAATATTTCCTTATGTTAGTCATAAACTTAATTTGTAATTTTTAATTTCTTTCACATCTACCACTTCAAAACACAGGGATGAGTAATTAAGGAAGGGGAGAAGCAGTCCGTTGTGAGGGCTTTCCCCATATGTTGTTACAAGAAGGAATTACAGAAACAATCTTCAGCCTCAAGCACTGTGTAATAAATGAGCATTCATTTGCTGGCATTCATTCCTGCAGCCCATTTCATGGATGCAATTATAAATGACCTTGCAATCTGCAGGAGGGAAGTACAGTGGAAACATCAATTAAACTTTTGGGGAAGTGTCAAGGAAGTTGCATTACATGTTTGGGTTAAACAACCAAAATTACTGGGCTTGGTCATGCCACAGATACCCCTACCTCACACTCTCATCATATTATGAAAGTCATCATTCTCCTCTCCTGGGGAAAAGCTGAAGAGCTTCTGTGCCCTCCCTTACTAGGGCTGAAGAACCTGGGAGGGGTGATAATTATACATGCCTCTGGCTTGGCTCTGGCTTTTGGTAGTGAACTCATAAATCCCTGGCTACCAGAACTTGTCTTTGGCTGCATGAACCTTCCAGGGAGTCCAGACAGAGCAGGAATAGCACAAAGGTAAAATCACTACCTTGCAGTTTCTGCTATATGGGCAGGACCTGGTAGTGTAAGTGGAATTTTTTTTTTATATTTCTCCTGGCACGAATAGGAAAGTGTATTCCATAGGAATGCTGAAAACTGATGAAAAACTCAGATAAGGGTTACAGTTAAAGATTTATTAAAAATTGTTAAGAATGAAGGCACTTTTTAGTGCACTCTGATTTCAGCCATGTGCTTCTTGGGCCATAGGCCATACCTTTTGTGAGTTTCTGTGGTCCATGTTTGCTGTCTGCAAAGTGGCTTGTGGGCCAACAAGCCCATAAAATAATCTGCAGAAAAAAATCATCCTCTTTCCTTGAGTGAAGCAAAAGGATTGATGTGGCAAAGGGATCTCTTCCTATGTGAATATGTCATTATTCCAAAGTGGAGAATCTCACTTTCTTCAGATTTCTCAGTGCTCCCATATCCCAGATCTTCCATGTGTCTTTTTAAATCCCATTAGCAAAGGGAGTTGAGAACATGGGGCTTCTTCCAATAATACTCTGCAGTAATTGCAGAGACTGGAACATGCAGTAATGGTTTTTGCATATGCCACAACGTCCTGCTCGTGTTACTTTATTAACGTTTTCCACGAGGAAATGAAAAACAGTTCAAACATTTGACACAGTGGAGGTGACAGAGAGTATTAGCACCAACTAGCAACAAATTACTTTTTCTTAAAAGTAATTATTATTAAATATCCTTACAGTTTTCCTCAGTGATGTTGAAAGAACATGACACAGTATTGTCATCTCCATTGGCCATGGATAGTCAAGCTTTTTGATTTCTGTTCAGATGTGTAATGCATAAAGATTGTAATAGATACAACTCCTAGTAGTGCACAAATTTAAACAGTAAACTGAAATGCCATTAAGAGCCAGATACTCAGCTAGTGTAGATATAACTTCAGCACTACACTAATGTGCACTGTATGAGACATGTTCCTGGCCCATAAAATCAGTGTCCTTGAGGAATATTTTTTTTCAGGAACAGCTACTTAGCTGTTCTAAATTATATAAGAACCACAAGTATTTGGCTACAATGATCCTACAATGTGATTTTTTTCTTTCGGTACTTAATCAGTAGGTGAAAAACTGTTGGCAACTTTGACCCACTTTTTTGACATCTTGTCCATTGGTATAGTAGCTGAAATTCAAATGCTCTAAGTGTGATGCAAAGGAGAATAAATGTTGAACTAACGTGACTGGTGGAAAGAGAACATATAGAATAGCATCAAAGCACAAGGGTCCAATGGACTACTGATAGCAAATAATAATCTGAATTCAGCCTATTTTTATGCTCAGGAATCTAACAACATATTTTCAGCTTTATTAACTCACTTTTTGCATATGTTCAAGTGATTTATACAAGTGCGCTCATAATGTCAGGTTGTAACTGCAGACCTGTAAACCCTGCCCTGCCTGTGACCGCAACCAACATGGCTCCAACAGCACCACCACACTGAGAAGAGCTGGTCACAGCTGTTTCAAAGAGAGTTGGTAGCTAATTGGCATTGTTATGGTCCCTGCTCAGCATACGCTTCTGTAAAGAAAAAAGAGATTTTTTTCGTCATCATTTCCTAGTGAAGATACTGTCCACGTGGCTGGCTCTCCAGAAGCTTCCTGCTTTCCCCTCTAGCTTCTTTGCCATTGGATGTGTCTCTTGGTCAAAGGTGCTTCTCCTTCTGTTTAAACCCCACCTACCATAGGAAGCTGCAGACAGGGCTGGCAGGATGTTAAATGGCAGGATGTTAAATGGCAGGATGTCCTGTAGTTGCAGGTACTAACATTAGGAGGAATTTTTACCTGCCCAGATTTTCTTGATCTTCTGCATGCAGCATAAAGCAGCCAAGAGAGCATGAATAGAGCTCAGAAGCAAAGTCACCAGAACACTTCTGTCTTCAGTGCAATGGGAGCAGTGTTGAAGTTGCTTTGAAACTGTGTTGACTCACGTTTTATAGTCATTATAAAAATGTTAAGAGCACATTTATTGGATTTCTGTAAAATACTATTGTAATAACAGTAGTGTACTGCAATCTCCCATAGTATATGGGGAGAGAACAGTTATATGTTCAGAATATATCATTAAAAACGAAATGGAAAAATATTTGAGAAGTTGACATACATGTAAAGAGAACTAAGCTCTTTCAATACTGAAGAAAAACCCAACCCTGAAAACATGTGACAGTGGGTCATACTGTGGACTGAGTATCTGAAAAAATAAACAAAGTACGGGCCAAATAATTTTTCTGCACAAAGAATTGAGGGATTTTTATTCCCCTGCTAGAATGTGAGGAATGTCCAGCCTGGTCTGTACTGCTCCTGGAGGATCTGGGAGGGCTTTGAGGTGGTTACAGTAGACTCGCGTGTTTTAACTGAAGGTTAGATCAAGGAACTTTTTCTTGGTCCAAGCCTGAATAAACCTTTCAGGCTGAGCCATTCATTGACACATGCCTTACTGTTATCCTGAAATAATGTTGTTCCCCAAAAAAATATCACTGGCCAGTGGGCCGTGTGGTGTGCACTTGCAGGCTCTGTCAGGCCCGCAGAGCACATATCCTCCACAGTTGGCTGTAGCAAACCTTTGTCTTCTCTCTTTCAAGATGTTTATTCGTCCTTGAACAAAATCTGCTGGTTTTCATGAACCTAACTCCTTGTCACTGCTCCCATTAATTCCTCAAATTAGTTAACAGTGCAGTTACAGGGCAGTTACTCAGCAGTTACCAGGGTAGCCTTCACCTCTCCTCACAGAGGCTACCCCTGCAGATCCCTCCCACTGTCACAGCTCTGTCACTGACACCCAATATATAAGGGCATCATATCTGTTACTCTCACTGTTGAACAATTTTCCAGTCATTAAGATCTTTGAACTTTAGAAAAATCTGAATTTTTGGTGTGAAGATAAATATTTTCCTTCTAGGTCACAGATTATAAGGAAATAAAGATCCAGCCAATTTTTCCTGCTCTGTCTGTCATCTCTTAAGGCTCAGTTTGTTGGATGAGTTAGGATAAAGGCTATTTCTTATTCATTCACTGATAATCACACATGAAAGCATGTCCATAATAATATTTTTCTGTAGATCTTAATTAACTCTAGAACACTGTTATTTTAGTATTCTCTATTACTTCCCTGAAGAGCAGGCTGTCCCACTGCAGTGCATATGGAATCCCCCTAGAAAAGGCAGTACGGGTTATTAAAAAAAAAGTGTTTTTTCCCAGAACTTTTCCAGTCCACACTGAGAAAGAACAGAAGAGATTGTAGGTGGAGGCAAGGACCCATGAATGATTAATATTTGCTATGCAGAAGACAATGCTCAGTCTTAGCAACCGAAGTTGAAACATCTGGGTCTGTCAGCGAGCGGTACAACTGCTACTGGTTGCTACAATTTTTAAGTGCTGCTGTCGAAAGAAAAGTTGGTTCTGGAGCCCATGGCTCAAGTGGGCCATAACTGAGCCATGTGTTCGCAGCTTTTCCTCGTTGTTGTTTATTTTAATAGCTGGCTAGGAGTCTCCAAAGTACAGATGTGTCTTCTAAGAGGTTGTGTTTTGTGTGTGTGAACGCAGTATTTAATATGGCATGAGGAAGGGCTGGCAACAATTGCTGGCCTAATGTGTACCTTGGTCTTGGACACTCAGCTTGGGTAAAAAGTGAGGACTTCTGCATTTTTCTCCTCTTTAGGACTTACTTTTTCAAATACTCCAGCTTTGCTTATAATAGCGCACCAATCTCACTAGCCTGGGTTAGCTTATTCAACATTGACCATGAACTCTGTTTTAAAATTATTTTTTATTATAATCGACCTACTCACGTACCCTCTCATACCCAAAGCCTGCTTGGATTACTTAGTGTGGTATAAAACTTGTCCTTTCTGCTTGTGCCTCTGTTCAGTTGTTAATGTAAGCCAAGGGTGCTCAGTTTGCATATCTGACAGATAATCGGAGGCTCCAGTTGATTAGATCAGTGTCTCTGATTCTTCCCACCACTCGCACCAGTCTGGGAGCATTCCCTTGCTGCTGCTCGATATCAGGCCTCTCATATTTCAGCTGTACCTGTCCCATCTTTTCCCATACATCCTTGTTCTCACTCCCACTTTCCACTGGCTGTCCCTGGACTGGGGGAGGGAAGGGGTCGGTAGCACAGGGAGGGAGGTCATGGGGTGCCAGCAGAGCTGTTGTGCCTGCAGCGTGTACCAGACCTCCAGTGAAAACCAGGAGGCAGTGACTGTGGACAGTTTGCTAACGAGGACATGCTTCACTGCAGCTGACCAAGCAGTCCACACGTGTGCACTTTCCAGTTGTTGTCTGCCTAATTATCAGGCATGTAGTGGTCTGGCAGCAAACTCTTCTCTTCCCCGAGCTTAGTCAGACTTCACATACTGATTTACTAGCTACCAGCCAGACAGCTACATCACACTTTGGGCCATATATTGCTCAACTCTGATTTACATCATCACTGTGTCTGAGCAGCATATTTATGTAACCTGCATTAGAGCTGGGTGGCTGTTGTCCCCCCTGGAAGCTGGCAGCAGAAATAATTATGGCTTTGCAGCTGACTTTGTGTGTAAAATTTGCTGTCCTTTCTATTAAGGTAGGTAGGAGCCAAAGAGCATACCAGATAACAGGAGGAACTCTGTCACACTGAATGCTTAAATCATATCAGAGAATCATTTTCAGACTCCAGGTCTGCAGGCCAGCATGAGGTTATTAGATATCAGCAGGCAGGAGGCTTTTTCCCTGGAATGAACACCTGTGAAATATTTGCTGACTTCAGTCATGCAAAATGCCTGATGCGATGTCAAGTGAGTGCTAATGGGGCAAGGACAGTGATCAATCTGGTCATAGCTGCTAGTGTGACAATGGGATCAGCTCTGCTGATGTAGCGTTATCCCCCTTTCATCAGGCTGCCAACCACAGTATGGACAACTTGCAAATGTTTTACATTCTGACCGTGAAGGCGCAGGCAGAAATACTTTAACTACAGGTTTCGTTTGTCTTTAATTGTGATATGAAGGTTTTGCCTTTTCAAAAATAACCAACATCCAAGCAATTATTCAGTTGCATTACGACATATTTTCTGTATGTGTATTGGTTTTTTGCCATAAATCAACCTCTCTTACTCCCCAGTACTTCTCATTAGACTGCAACAGCTTTTGTCATACTTCCCTTTAGAGATCAATTTCAGGCACTGAAGATTTCAGTTTTCAGTCAAATTTTTTGCAAATACTGTTGCTTTTGAATACCCTTTTCCATTTAAAACTTGCACTTGTTACATGTTTCTGGATTTGTAAACATACCAGAAGAAAAAAACTGAAATCTATCTGGATATTCTGTGTCTTCTGAAATACCTTACCTTACTGATGAGCGTGACAATAATATGAATTGAATTAAGTTCCCATATGGTTGAGTTACCAAAGGTACAATGTTGAAATCCCCATGTGTTCCTTATACTTATTTCTGGGTCATCCAGTCAGATCACAGGATCATAGAATAGGTGCTTATGCCTTTCACCCTACCTCTCAGACTCTTACCTTTTGAGTCTTATCTTTGCAGGTAGGCTGAGGAGAGAAATCCCTTCTAGTATCTGCTGTTCTTTCTTTTAAACTATGACCCTGAGGTGTAAAAGAATCAGACTGAATGAGATCTGGGACCCCTGTAGTAGACATCTGTATTCCCAGTCTTGGAACTGTTCGGAGTTGGGACCTGCCCATCTGCAGTCCTTCAAGAGGGACCCAAATGTTTGTGCCCACAATTTTAGGAGCTGTGCTACAAAACTTGACCTGAAGTCCTCTGTGCCTTTGTTTCTGTAATTTTCAACTGCTTGCATAGTGACTGTTGGACCTAGTGGCTATTTTCTTCATATGCATTTGTGAAGTGGTATTGGGTTCCTCCCTCGAGTGGGCTCCTTAGGCAATCAAAATACTTCTAACAAAGGAAAACGTGCAGAAATGTTGAATTCCTGCAACCAGGAAGACAAGTAGGGAATATGAAAGTGCTGGTGTTTTTTCTTGTGTTTTTATTGAATTGGGTACTTAGATGTTTTGAACAAATTCAAAGCAAAATAAATTGCCATCCTTCAGGACTTGCTGAAACCACTTCATAGTTGCAAAAACTCAACAGTGTTTTAAGATGGAACTGTGAAGCAGGGAACAAGAGCAGCAGTTATTTCAGCCAGCTTTCTTCCTGCTTTTATTTTTGTTTATTTGGTTCTCATTATTTCTCTCCTTGCTAATCATACTTCCAAAAAATGTGATGTTAGTATTTTTAATCACCTTATCCATAATAGAGTTGTTGTATTCAAAATAGACAAAAATTGTTATTTTCACTGGCAGTGGTTTAAATGCCCTTTCCTCATCAGAATAAAAAAGTGAAATTTTGAGTCTCAATCCTGCACATGCCTGGAAGGTGCTGTCTTCCTAAGGAATGCTTGTCTAGACAAAAATGTGCTTAAAATGTGATTAGGATTGTAAAATACTGTTTGCAGTCTTCATCAAGCAGACTAAGAAGCCTAATACAGTTCACAAAGACTTGGAATGGGAGGTGAAGGGAGGAGGGAGAATGAGGATCCAAGCAAGGATGACTTGCATTCAGAATAACTGTTACAAATTTTCATTATTTTAAACATGAGAGTAAGAGCTGATCAGATTTTCCAGCAGAATATTTTTCTATCAGAAAGTGATGATTTGTTTTGGAAAAAAACTAAATGACATCTTAAGACCATTTTAGAATATAGATCTATGTCAGGAAAGGAAGTAGAGGAAAGTTTAAAAAAAAACACAGTTAAATTGTAACAGTTTAACAGAACAATGTTATTAGGATAAAAGGTTGGAAATGTAACATTGAGCATCCGCATCTGTCTTACAGCTCAGTATTTCAGTTGTAACAAAAAGTGAAAATACGCACAGGCATTCCCCATGCAGTCTCCCATCTCAGGCAGTGTTGTTTCTGAACTGCTCATGGAAGGCAAACCAGAAAATACCAGTATTTCTGTGGGTCCCAGCAGATGGGCTACAACAGTCAGTTTTGAGTAGTCTGAGATGCTGCTGCACATTTGCTGTTAGCTGCTTGCTTTTCACTACTGAAAGTGTTACCTTGGACTGAAAGTGAGTACAACAGGTTTTAGCTCAGTTACTGAGGCTTGGTTGACAAGGCTGTAAAATCCAGCTGTTGTGGCTGTATCATCTCAAAGTCCTCAGGCTTGACATTTGACTATGGTATATGATGTGTAACTATGTCAGGAGCAGTTTAAATAAAGAAAGTTGGATTGTTATGTTGTGTTGGTACCTTGTATTAGCAGAGTGGAACTTGTAAATATATTTTCTGGTCTGAATTGAAACCAAATATATTTGTTTCCAGTGTGAAAAACATTCTAGTATCTCTGGTTTTTTACATTTTTTGCTGCATTGAAGCATGGCATGTGAAGATCTGTGGTTGAAAATGGAGGAGGTGTGTGTTGAAGGATGTAATAGAGGACATAAACGGTTAGAGCAGACATGCAAAGTCAGAGTTATGGTTCTACAAAACACTGAATTTTGAAGCTTTCTAAAATTCTTTAATGTTTTATGGTATTTTATCAATCCCCTGATTTAGCAGGTGCTCTAAACATTTATGCCTCTGCTTTCTAAGTCTGAGGATTTCATAGTCTATTTAAATGCCTGAAAAAGTACAGGAGAATTTACTGTGAAGTGTAACATTTCTTTCTTTTAAGGCCTGTATGTCACTGCAAGTACTTGTGCTACCCCTGTATGGGCCATTTACTTGTGTTTTGTATGCTTGTGCTAGTTGCTGTATGAAGGGTGTTAAAAATACTTAGGCACCTAATATTACAGTTTATGTTTCGATTAAAATGGTTAAAATTTTTCACTGATTTTGAAGTACAGAGTTAACTTGTTTCTGTTGAATTTAATCCTTTCTAGGGTGAAGTTGTGGAATTCCTTGATGAGCTGTTAGAAGTAGAGGAAAAGAAGGAATCCTGATGAGTGAAATCACTATGAAGTAGTTTACAAAAGTGAAGACTCACCATTGCTCATTACTATTGTTTTTGGTCACCTATAGTTCCAGTTAGATATACCTCAAAGTTGCTCCTTTATGCTCCACCTTGTGTCACAAGATGCACTCCTGAAAGGTCACTTCCATGCTGGACTCTTCTGTGAGCATGGTTTTTCCCTGTGCATTTACAGAATTGGTGCATATAGGTTTTCCTTTTGAGTTTTCTTCCCGTTACACAAATACAACAAAGCAGACTATTTGTATTTTCTGGGCTGACACTAAGGTTCCTCATTTCAGTACTGTTCTAAGTTATAACAGTACAGCTAAATTCCGATGAACTTTTGTCAAATTATGAACCACGGGAGGCATAACAGTTCCTCTAGACTCTCTGAGCTAAGTATTGTATTATTTATATACGTCTTTTTCTGTGAGGTTGAATAAAGTGATACTGAATCCCAGTGCACCTGAAAGGTGTTGAGGTACATTTAAGTAGTTGGAATAAGATGATTAACAAAGCACAACTAGTGAACTTGTAAAATTGCTTAGGGAATTCTGTAAGCAGTGTTAATCTTTCTTAAAAAACTAAATGAAACTCCCTTATGTGAAGCTGAGGTCACTTAGAACTGAATAATAAATAATTCCTTCTTCCTACCAATTCTTATTCTTTCTATTGAAACAAAAACTGGTTCCTGTGTGAGGTGAGGCTAATCTTGTATGAAATAATGATGGTCAGTGTATTTAGTATTCTTTTCTGTAGAAAACAGTTTGCGTGGTTTTTTTCTGTCTTATGGGACTGTCTGCATAGTTTTCATCCAAAAGTAAGTACAGGTGGAAACTGAGGCAGTTTTAAGTGGAATCATGAAAAATACTTGCATGTGAATTCCTGATGTTTTTATTAACAATATGGCAGAGTCCTATACAGAATTACTTAGAAGGCCCAAAAATACTATGTTAGAGATGAGTAGTGAATTAGCGCACATAACTACTGAAGAGCAGGAATCCCATTGCCCTCAGAGAAGGATCCAGGACTTCATCCTTTCCCCTTTCTATTTTAAGGATCAAGTCCTGCAAGTGTTTTCATCCTGCTTACATCAAGGAGAGACAAGAACATTCAGTGCCTTTATGACTGAGCCCCAGGTCAGCTGAATGAAAGTGAATTGTAAAAACCAAAATCTGCTTTAGGTATTTAAAAAGGCAAAACATGATCTACACTACCTTGCCGAATTGTTGGTGCTATAGTTTATGTATGCTGTAGAAATACAGTGTCCACACTATTGAGTGTCTACAGAGAACAAGAAAGGAAATCCACAGGATCAGGTTTAAGTTTCCTCCAGCCTGTACCATCTATGAAACATTTTGAAATGTTAAAGTTGTGTGTGGAAGATGTTTGAAAGATCAGACTGGGTCTTTTAGCTTCTTTAATATAAATTACAACTAATCCGCTGAAGTCGATGGGCAGACCGTTTTATTCTCAAGATGAAAATCTATCAAGAGCTTTTTAACTTCAGAAGATTTACCCAGCTCCACTTGTGGTAATGAGACCAGAATCTGGCTTGAACATACAGAGGGTGTATCAGATTTCCTTATGGTTTTTTTGTTCCTCACAATAACAGCACTCATTTATTGTAATTTTATGTAAGAATTTAACTTTGCTTTTATAACTTACAAGCAGTCGATTGTAAGCCATCACTTACTTCCCCATGAAATACATGTATTGTAATACCCAGCTGGGGTAGCTTCTCCAGTTGGTCCCTAGTTTTCTCTTGCTGGAGGTGTGTGAATGTCCAAGGGAGAGGTTACTACTCTGGAGGCCTCTTTTGTCCTGCCTTCCAACATGTGTAGGACAACTCCAAATTTCCTCCTTATGAACTGCACCATTGATGTATAGATCATGTGCCCAAGTATCTTCATCTTTGATCCTCTAGCTTTTGAATCCAGAAATCCCACCGGTAAAGGGCATGGAGTTGACTGGGGATGGATGAATCTATCTACATTGCCTTTGTTACACAACACTTTTAATTTAATTTTTTCCTTCTTGTCATTTACCAAACTGACTTAAGAGCTCTGCCAAGCACTGACTTGTCTGGCCATTTGTTTCTGTGGTGCCCTCCCTAGCTCTTGTGTGCTGTCTGTAGGTACTACAATGGTAAAACTGAAGGACTTACAATAGAGGTTCCTGTAACTAAAGTTCCTTGGCCTGAGGTTTTCCATAACCGTACATCTTGTGTGGAAATAATGGGTGTGCATAAAGTTCCTAATCAGATTTTGCCTGTTGGTGAAGCAAGTAGCAAGGACTACAGTAGGTATGAGATGACAGAAAATCAGTTCCGGGGTCTCTTTGGTTTGCCACCTAGAATGATTTCTTTCCAGTTAAAGAAATCCCTTCCACTTTCCAGCACTAATTGTTGGAGATTGCTGTAATCTTTTTTAAAGAACCAAGTATGTGGTACAGTAATGTAATATTTTCATTCCATCAGTAAAACACTGAGCACCAGGGCTAACTTATTTTGTGATTCATTTGACTTCAATGGGTTACACTGGGGATACATTTAGCGCCTATAATCTCTAATTTTTCCTCTTCATCCAACAGTTATTCAACCACTGCAAATCTCTCAAGTATTATCAATTTTCTGGTAAGCTTGTGATTCTGTCTTTAAGGCTTCCTTAGCTGATCTCTTCATGTTCAGTCATTTCCTCAACACTCGACCTTACAGCTAAAATCCCCTGCCATTATGCCTTCTCAGATGGGGGTTTTGTCATTTACTAAGCTGTCCATTAGCCAATGCTTTATTTTTCTTAAGCCTACCTTAAGTAAGTCTGACTTGAGGCAACTGATACTCTTGCGGCCTCCTAAAATAGTACTGTGATCCCTTTTTCATTTTGTTCAAGTGTCTGTGGATTTTTTCTGACTCTTAATTTCCACTACATATGGTCCCAAGCCAGTTCAATCTCAATAAGTACAAATAGTTCTCAAACCCTTGTTCTTTTCTAACGAGAAATAGCTCTTCTTCCAGTTCTTCAGTATTTATTGTGGCTTTTTTCAGCATTCTCAGGTTCTTTTAACTGATTTTTCTTTTGCTGCTGCTATTGTTAAATGCCAACATTTACATGTGACTGCAATAAATTAGTGTCTTTCTTCCACTTCTCTGATCCTGCCAGCTCTTCTTGGGAGGCTGCGGGAATATGGTTCATGTCTCCCTTCTGCCACCCTAGATTCTTGCAGTTGTGAGTTGTCTGCCTCTGATGTTAGCAGCTGCCTGTCCTGGTGGGATATTTAGATTTTTGTCTCCATTTCCTTTTTTTGACAAGGCTTCCGGTGTGATGCTGATGCTCGGGAAAGTCACTTTGTTGAAGCCACCGTGTTCATGTGATTGCATCAAGCACAGCATCAATATCGTGTGGCTGCTGACACAGGGCTGAGCCTGGAAATAAAATTCATATTAACCTCAGTGTAGTATTGCTTATTGTGAAGCTGTACAGTCACATTTTTCAATAATTGATCACATTTCTAGTAGCAGAGCTGGCTATTTGGGTAGATGCTGTCGGCTTATGATCCTCTGTTGCTGCCCACAAGCAAGTCTGCAATAATTCTGAGTATGTTGTTCAGTCACCACTTACCGGTGAAGGGTGGGTGAAGTCCATCTTCTGGCAGATGGCTAGCACAAGGGTCTGCACACAGAGCGAGTCCTGTGCTTGATCTCTTGTTGGATGGGGTTTGGTGTGGTGGGGAACTGATTGAAAGCTGAAGATTAAACCGAGTCACAAATGCTGGCACTCTGAAGTGGATATTTGGTTGTGTGAAAAACAAGGCAGCTGGCTGTCAGGACAATCTTTCTCATATAAAAACCAAAGCTTGGGCAAGGGAAATGGCAAGGTTTAATGCTGGGCTGGCAATTAAAATGAGTGACAGATGCTCTCTATTACCTCTCTCCCTTCCCAGAAAGGGAAAAGAATAAGGGAGAAATGACAGCTTGGAAACTAAGCTACACAGCTTTGATGAAACAGTAATGATGAAAATAGTGAAATATGTGCAAATTTATACAAATATATGCAAAACCAGTATTGTGTCCCCCCAGTTACACTTAGGTCACCACTGATGTTGCAGGGCAGCCCTGGGAAAGCCCCAGACTGGACTCCTGGAGTCAGTGGCAGGCAGGAGCTGGATTCAGGAACACACGAATTCAGGAACACATGGATCAGGATCAAAGGCAGATGAACTGACAGAGTCTTCTCAGGGCATCTGCCATGGACAAAGAGAGCTTGACCCTTGTGATCCCTCAGAGTTATACAGAGTATGATGCGTATGGGATGGAATACTTTGTTTGGTCAATTTTGGGTCACCTGTCTGGTCTGCTTCTCCCCGCAGGAGAGTCACAGGTGACCCCTTTCCTCCCTTTCGTTTCTGGTGCATAAGAATTTCAGCAGAACTAAGCAGTGACCTTGGTTTCTATAGGAGTAAGTAGAAGTAAGAGCCTTTCTGCATACCACTCTCCAGCTGTAACTGTACACCTCAAATGTTATCAGTCCTAGAAGCAGACACTGACTGAAAAACACAGTTAATTTCAGAGAGTGCAGTCACTTAGAAGAGAGGTAATTGAAAAGTAAAATGACTAAAAAAAAATTTGGTTCTGTCCTGGCTCAAACCAGGACAAAAAAAGATTCACAGGTTGGAAATCAATGTATCCAACAGACTGTGCTAGGTGTGTAATCTTTTTCAAATTAATACCTGCTCTGCCTTATAGTGATAGCCTTGTGTTACTGGCTTCTTACAAATTCATCCTCATAAATTACAATATTCATTAAAAAAGGAAGAAGGGTGATAGTGATTTTTCTGCTCGAAGCTTAATTCTGTTCCTGCAAAACAACATCACACTTCTGTGTCTTGGCAATTCCAATAGCCAATAAAGTCAGCTACAAAAAACAAATACTTTCAGAATTATCAGCTCTGGCAAATTCAACGGGAATTTGGATGTCCTGCTGAGGTCTTTCATTCATCATAGAGATTCTGCAAGCAGACCTTCATTAGTTCTGTTGACAATGCATGAGCCAAAAACAAATTCAAATTGTTCCATTTTCCAAAACTCTGCTTTGGAATGCTAAAATATAAACCAAAATGTTAGTCAGATGGTATTCTCAAATCACCTGGAAAGCCTGTCCAACCATTTTTTCATACTTGCCAGAATTAGTTTGAGGTAGAATTAAAGCTGGGTCTCCTCAAGACAAGCTATTCCTCTAAAAAATCCCCTAGCGTGTCCTGCTTTACAAAGCTTTTTCTCAATGTACTCTTGCAACTAATGTCCACCATGTATCTCCACATCCTTTACAGTGAATTATTGGTCTATATTGATAATGAAAGCAGACTTAGAAAATCTTTCAATTTCTAGGGAGTCCTCATGAAAAATGGTTTAAATAGCATGCAAATTTTACAGCTCTGAAAACGGAGTTGTGATTAGACAAAGATTTGTTGGATTATAAAAGTACAAGTGTTTATTATGGCTGGTACTGAGAATAAACAGTTGCCTGCATATGCCAGCTACTATGGAAATATGGTTTTAAGTTCTAATGTGAGCTGTAAACCAAAGCTACTTCAGTTAAAAAAATTCAATACTTAAACTGTGGGGAGAAGTAGTCAGTGCCAGAGAAAACATTCCCATTTAATAATGTTTGAACATAGAGCTGTGATGCAGTTTGTAGCAAGGCAGTGAGAAAAACCCACAACTAATCCTTCATTGCAGCTGTCTGAACTTTTGGTTGTCTGCCATACTTTAAACAGCGACTTCTTTTTTCTGGTGACTCAAGACTTGAATGACCCAGTGTGGAGAGTTTAAGCTATATACAAAAAAGAAGTGAAGTAAGAAATAGCCAATTAAGTTGGGTTGCACACCCCAGCAAATCAGGGTTTTGTATCTTCCTCTTCAGTGCCTAGGAAAAAATATTAAAATAAATAGATACCTATTTATTTATTTATTTATGGCAAGGAAATATTCAGCGGTTTAGACACCCATTTCTCCTCCCTCCTGTCTTCTCTCTCCCAAGAGTACCAATGATATATGGAAACTAAATTCTGTAGAGAGTTCTGAATTGTTTAAGTTTATAAATGCTAACCTTTTCTGTAGAAAAACTTTGTAAGTTTTCCTTGAGTATGTTTACCTTTCTCTTCCCTTTGATGTCCATTTCAGGTAGGCCTTTTAAGCGGCATGAAGTAACAAATGTGCTTTTTTCCTGATTAATTATTTTGCCAGGTAATGGAACTTCCTTACTTTCAAATGGAAATATGGGTGTCAGAGGTGTAACTTTATGTGACTACTAAGTTTAAAGAAAAAAAATGGGGCTTTCTGGCTTTGCCCTGTTCTCATATTATCACTTATTTGAAAAGGGATTAAACATTTAAGTATTATCCTGAGCTAGTGGTAGCCCTGTAGTTTGACAAGTTTTACAACTATCTAATCATTTGTGGTTATAACTAATTCTTAAAATGGTCATTCATAGTTACATATTCTGATCTTTCACAGCTATGTATTATGTGTAGCTTTGCATTACAAGTTATTGGATATAAAAAAACCCTTAAATTCTTTACATTGAAGAAAAAAACCAATCTATGCAATCCCCAACATAATAGCTTTTGAGATACAGCATGCAATAAGGTCATACAGCACAATAAATTGTATATTGTCATCTAGCTGGCAAATAGAAGGACAAGCACAGAAGCTGAGGGAATTTCAGCCTGAGAACTTACTGAATACCAAAACGCCATTATTCCAATGTTTCTGTACAAAGGGAAGAAAACACTTTTTGGTGGCAAGGGCTTGAACCCGCACACAGTGCCAGCAGCTTTGGGATTACACCCCACAGCGTCACTTGTCAGCCTCCTGACAGCAAATGTGTACAGGGCTCTGCTCAGATGCAGCAGCAGATGATCTATATGAAATGGGAGCCCAGTTAACAGGTAAGTGCTAATAAAGGAAAGGAGGGGAAAGGGAGATTTTATCTCAGTCTTAACACCAGTGAGCTGATTCTGGCCAGTCTGTTGTAACATTTGGCTTCCCTAGAAGAGTATGGTGCATAACTTGTATCACAGAGCAACAGATCAGTCTCTTACTGACTCAATGTCACCATCCCAAAAATCACTCAAAATATTTCCCCCTTTCCTTCTTTCTTTCCTAATTTCAGTGCACAACCGGCACTTTCAGCTCCTAATTTCTATACTGAGTAACTCATCCCTTCCTGTATTTTGTCCTTATCACCTTCACATTTTGTATTTAGTGTATTGTATTTATTGTTTGCCATCCCTACAGTCTTTGACTAGCCAAGTTTCGCACACAAAAGGTCTAAATCAAATGTATCACTCATGGGCTGTTTATCCCCTTCTTTTTATTAGTTTTCCCAAACTCCCTGAATCATTGTGGTAAAATGAAAACTGTGAGTACAAACAGATGCTGCTGCAAAAGGGGGTAGCTGGTCTTCTGAGTGAAGCTGGGCTGTCAGCCTTAACTGAAAACTTTTCTGCTATTTTTTTTAATATCAAAATGTCTTCTGCAAGAATTATCTGAGTGACAGAACTATCTTTTCTCCATAAACATGAGGGAAAACTGGATGGTTTGCACAAGAACACACACAGGCACTTCCTTTCCCTTCTTTTTGTAACTTGATTTTTATTTAAATACCTCCAAAGCATTATGTTAATGTACATTTTCATCTGGTTCATGAATAACAAGTATTTCTAAGTCTCAGATAAGATCCCTGTACAGTTTGTAATTACATTTTGAGCCTCATTTTCACATGTTCAGTTCCTGAGCCAAATAGTATTGACTTTTCATTTTGAATGATGCTACACAGAACTGCAACACATACTTGTACCTTTCGGTTAAACAATATTTTAATGGTTGTTCCTGTGTTTATTTTTCAGCGTATTTCCAGGAGATTACAGATGGTATGTTTTAGTTGAATTAACAGTCTCCATAAAGTTGCTTAGTGCGAAATCCATTGTTGGTTTTTTTTTAAATGTTACTGCA
This sequence comes from Aegotheles bennettii, assembly GCA_013398125.1. NCBI lineage: Eukaryota > Metazoa > Chordata > Aves > Caprimulgiformes > Aegothelidae > Aegotheles > Aegotheles bennettii. The sequence continues at coordinate 377,363 of VZRW01003356.1, read as the reverse complement.
TAAAAAAATAGTTTACAACAGAAACTCTAGGTTATTTCGTAGTCTAGAATGCATTAAAAGCATAAAGTCATGCATATGTCAGGAAACACAATATTTACAAATCTGTACAGTTTCTGTCCTTCTTTATTTACTGTGGCTCTTGCCAGGCAATTAGATCCAACTCTCACAACTCTGAGGTCAAATTCTCTAAGATAACGTATAGCTGTCATCTAAAAATTCTTTGCTTTCCTTACCAGCACTGAGATTGATGGCTGTATGTATGATGGACCCAATTCTGCACTCCATTTCATAAAGTCTACCTTCCATGGAGTTAAGAGATGGTTACCATTGTGACTCAAGGCAGAACATGAAAGCGGGTGAACTCCACCCAGTCACCTTTTCTTACTCCAGTTTTTTGTTGTGTTAAACTACTGGTGTATTTTGATAAAGCTGTATAATAGAGTGGCAGATGAATTAATTTCTGACCTGCAGATTATTCACAGTTGCCAGTCTTTCTCATGTTCATTCAGAAAGATAAGGACGAATATTTCATATTCAACACACCAGAACTGTGTTAAGGGATTCTAGAAAACATCTTCCCCTCTCTCCCTGTTTATTTTCAAAACCACATGAAATGGAACATGTAGTTGGAAAAGCCTCTGTGTTTTTACACTAACACCCAGTCTACAAGCCAAGTGTTTGCATTTTATCAGCTGGATGCAATTTCTCTCTTTCCCAGGTTTGCTTTAAGACCACAATGAGCAGCATTCAAAAGGGATACTCATCTCCCATGCCCAATGCCCACCCCAGACACCCTCCAGCTGATGAAAGAGCAGAATGGTGAAAATCAGTCCTTCTACAGAGTTCGTATGGCAGAAGTATTATGCATGGCTTCAGCTGCCAGGTGTACTACTGGCTGTGGATTAAAATTCATTATCTTGATCCGTTGGTGTCGTGTTCAGAAAAGCAACTGACTTCAGAAAGGGTTCCCCTGTAAAGTGCTTCTGGCTCTGTAATAAGAGGCTATTCATCATAACACCTGGAATCAAAGGTGCTCTGACTCCTCTCCTGCTGATACTCAGGAAGAATGGCACTTACAGTATTCTCTGAATTCCAGGGAGACATTATGATTTCTATAAAAAGGTTAGTATAAAAATGGCACTTCTTCACTAAAGCTAAAAGAACACCTTCCAGAAAAATAGCATAATGATCCAACATTTGTGGCTTGTTAAATTCATGATGTTGAAGAAAAGTATCTTAGTAATCATTGCAATACTATCCATTAAAGTATGGTAGCAAATAGTTCTTCTTTTTAAGTCACATCGGGTAATAATTTGTTACGGTGGTTTATCCTGATCAGCTTGGACAGGTTCTAAAAACGGAACAAACACCAAATGTGTGGTTGCTTCAACAACACCCTTCTTCCCTCCTTCTTTCCCTCTTCCACTGAGAATAGACCAAGAAGGCCTGACCAGCCCTGCCATTACATTATAACCAGGTAACACAGAAATTAATCAATTAATTTATTATTAATAGGAGCAAAATGTAAAAGCGGAACAAATTGTAGATGTACTACCAAGCACACTGTGTCCTGCTGATGTCTCCAGAAGATCCTTGTGATAAAAACATACAGATTCTTTAGTTCTATTTTTAGGTCAAATATACTAAACTGTGATTTCAAAAGAATGAAATCTTTTCTGTCTTCTATGTTCTTTCAGCATTCTTTTTTTCTTCTGCTTTCTGCACGGCTGGATTTTAGCATCCATGAGTCATGTGATCCTTCTAGCATCAATATTTTTCTTCTGATTTCTAGCATCTCTGCCAAAGACCCTTGGTTAAACTTTCTGCATTTCGATGTGCTGGTGGTGGTAGTGGTGGTAGCAATGATGTCTGGGTTGACACCTTCCATTTAGTTTATAGACAGAATTTTTCTGCTGCCGTTTTTTGAAAAACCACACAGCCAGGACAGCTGCAACCAGTAACAAGAAGAGAAGAATCACAATTACTGCTATGATGGCACCTTTACTGGACTTAGAACAATCCTCTCCCTCACACGGCTCAGAAGTGGGGACTGGCTTTTCTCCAAGGCCCTGAGTGAGATTTTCTTGCTCGGCTAATTCCTGGGATGTCATATCAGTAATGATACCTGGAGCTGGTGCAGTGGTTGCTACTTGTGCTGGGTAGGCAGTTGTTTCTTTTGGTTCTGCATATGGAGTGTGATCAGAGGGGCTGACCACAGAGGTTTCTGACATGGGTGTTTTTAAGCTGGTTATGTCAAACAGCGTCGTTGTACCAGGCTCCTGAGTCATAGTTTCTGGAGACATAGTTGGGTGGCCCCATGTAGCATCATCATAACCTCTGCTCACGCTCACGTTCTCCAGACCACTCACTGATGTAAGTGGTACCAGTGTCTCTTTGGCCCCTTCATCATCTATCCTTGTTGTTGCTGCGACAATCTGTGTTAAACCTTCCTCTGGAGCTGGGCTGCCATTGCCTGATTTTCCTACTTCAACATGATTCAATTGGTCTGTTGTGAGGATGACGTCATCTTCCGTTCCCATCGATCCATCAACTTTATCCGCCTCCTCTTCATCATCCTCTACCACTTCTTGTGTTACCGGATAGCCGTCTAACCATGACTCGTCAGTAATGGCAACTGCATCCATCTCTGCCTTTGTATCATTAGTTGTGAGAATGGGTCCAATGGGGAAATCCTCACTGTCATAAAACATTTTGGCACCAGGTTCCTCATAGGCTGTCTTCACTCCAATGTGGTTATCACCTTCAGAAAACTGTGCTTTAGTGGAATCACCTGTTTCTTTCTCTGATTCAGGGTCACTGAAAGCCTCCGATGGAAACCAGAACAAGTTTTTTTGGCTTAGGAGTGACACGGGGGACTCAGTCGGTGCCCTGCTTCCTTTTTCAGAAGTGTCTGTGTTCTGAGTAACACCTTTGGTACTTCCAGTTCTTCCTTCTTCTGAACTTTTACTGAAGAAAAGATGTACTTGCTTCTGCTTGATTTCCTCTTTGCCATCGACATGTTCATTCTCAACAACAGGTATCGATCTGTCATCAGGAAAATTATCTTCATAGTCAATGTGTGCCTCAGTTTCATCTAGAAGAGTTGAAAAAAAACCAACCCAAAAGTCAACATTTAATTTCTCCAGAAAATCACTGGGCTCATTTGTTACAAGAAGCCAAGAACAAAGGTGCAGTGAGGAGTGACTTTCAGACAGTATTTTTTATTCAGTGTTATTGTTTGAAATGGGGATAATCCACTATAGTCTGACAGTCAATACCAAGTTTTTTTAAAAAAAATCAGGATAAAGTGTCAATGCTAACTGCTAATAGCTCATTTTCCCACATTTAAAATTCATATAAATAACTTGCTGTCTGCAGTCAGAGGACTTCCTTCAATTGCTTGTTGTTTTCTCAGACCTTCACTCTCCCTAACACCATTCTTTTTGCCAGACTTGAGGAAAATTTTCATAATCTTCAAGCAAGAAATGGGTGTGGAGAGGAATGTATAGCAAAAAGTAATCAATTACTAATTGGACTTAAAAAAATTACAAAAACCTATAAGTTTTATATCAACTTCATCCCTTTTGAAGGGACTTTTAAGGATTATATTCAGTACCTTATGTTCAATTTTGTATCATTACAGTACTTTTCTTCAAAGGCCCTGGTGTTGCAGTGATATGACACCTGGGGTCAGGTGAGCTGAATGGTATTTCTCATTCCATGAGAGCTCTTCAGAGCTGCCCCAGGAATAACCCACCACCACCAAAGCTGACATGGAGTTCTGCTCATCTTCATCTGAAGAAAGCAAGCTGCATCCATGACTACAAGGATAGAAAGAAACCTGTGCCTCCAACACCTAAAGCCTAACACATGGTAGGCTTGAGGGTATCTTGATGGTATCAAGATACCATCTGTAATCAGCTCTCAGGCTTCCAATTTTAAGAAACTAAATATTACAAAAAAAAAAAAAAAAAAAAGAGAGAAAAAAAGAACCCCAAAACCAAACTGACCGAATAATAACTGAGTGCAACAGAGGGGCAGATGCATCAAAAAATTTGAGTTTGATTTAGAAATTCTCCCCACATCTCAACAGACTTACCACTCTTAACAAAATAGTCTTAGCATGAAACTAAATGTTTGAACTTATATGAAATAATGCATTGTAATTTATGTTTCTTCCACTCTTCTAAAACCTCAGCTCAATGAAAAATTTTTCAAACTAGACAGGGTGGTTGATTTTCGGCTCACACAAGTTTTACTCCATAGAAGGTTGATGTAATTGCTGAGATTTATGCTGGCATTAAAAGTCCTAGAAAATAGTGCCTTGGGATATGGAAAATAAAACAAACTGAATCATGGTGAGAATTTTTCTTTTTAAGAGAGTGTTTAGTCTTTCGTGAAGACAGGGAAGAAATAGACCTGGCATGACAAGGGAAACAAGAAATTAATAGGAGAAGCTGTATTATAAATCAATGCATTCATAAAGCCTTATCTTCTTTTGCCTTTTTACACTCAACCAACTTTGAATCACATTTTCATCTGGGGCCCACCTCAGTTTCCGAATGAGTCACATTCTCCTTGGAGACTTCTTCCCAGACTTCTGGCAGAGCCATATTTGGTCTACTTTTAAGAAAGATTAGAAATATTGTCAAACCAGTCTGACCAAAAGCACTTAGTGGTGATACAGCTCACACCAGCTTACTGTTTGCCAGAAAAGGCTTAAGCCAGGTGCCAGAACAGAATGAGTATTAGCAAAAGGTATTTTTTTTTTTGGAATAGCATCCAGGTCTACCATAAGCCAAAGTAGTTATGCTGAGGAAACCAAAATGTGCAACATAGCCTGTGGAGAGTTAATACCTTTGGGTCACGCTGAAGAACTGAATGTTCTCAGCAGGTCCTCTTATCTCACAGCAAGGGTGTAGGGTGAAGCCTGCACACCGTACAACAGCACCAACAACGGACCTCTCTCCCTCCTGGTCCCGGTGTCCTCATCTGATTGTGTAATCCTCTAGAACCAATACATCCTCTCCAAGGCAGGAAAAAACTTCTGTCTGGTACAAAGACGACTTAACAGACAGGGGAACCCAGCTCTCAAGAGTGGAAAGCTTCCTGCTAGGACTCTCACTTTTCTAATTAATCCTAAAATATTTTTCAAAAGTATTTCAGACTTTTGTTAATGACTTGAGGGTATCCCTGAATACCAAAGCATTTTAGCAACATATTTGTGAAGCTCTGTGTGGCACTGGCTGTCACTGTGTAGCACTTATAATAGTCATCAAGTGCTGGTGTCACTTTGCCCCTTGTCTTGCTTTCACTTAAGAATTTTTCCACCTGGTGCTCTCTTTGCATGGAAATGGTGTCTCAAGCCATTTTGTTCTCTTACCATTCAGACTCCTGATAAAAGTTAGTATCTGGCATGCCTGCTTCACTAAAGTCCAGTGTCTCTCAGGACAGCCTGTAAGTGCCTATTGGATATATGTGAATTGAAACACTGTTGTGAGAATTCTGTTTACCAACTGTGATGGTCATTGTTCTTTTTTTTGAGATGAATCATCACACCAGTCATCTTCAACTCTATTTTTGCTACCCATTTTCTTTTCAGACTACAGTAATCCAGCTGAGAATGAAACATTGACTTTCATGTTATGGTGTTCTAGCATGTGCACACACACACCTGTGAACAAAAGTTACAGTCATATGCTTGTGTTTGCTTCCTCCAGACCTATTCTTTGGTTAGCAACGTGAATAGTCAGCTAGTATTCATCTTACTGACCAGTATGAATCATTGGTGAATGCTTAAGAACTGTAGCAATATGCTTTCTATAGAATTTGAAGCTCTTCCCCTTTAGTGCCTCTCCTGCTGTGTACTTCCAGAACTTGAGAAGAGAGTCCTATGGAGGCTCATCAGGAAAGAACATGTGCTCCTAGGAAAATACGAGTCCTCAGTCTATCAGAACATATTAAGGGTTTGCTGAACCATCAATCAAGTCTCCATCAAACCTGCTGTCTTTGGGCCTGATCCTGCATGTACAGAAATGAATTGGTGCTTTCTTAACATTCAGCTGAGGAAAGAAAAAGTCCATTGTAGTCTAAAGAGAGCCTGAGATTGGAGCTCATTTTGTGCTGCTCGTCACTGCATAAGGGAGTCTTGTTCTTTCTGACAATCAGATTGTGGCCCAAGTTGTAAAGCTGCTATAATGTATTTTCATATGCAATCTCCCGTATTTGTATGGTTTATAGCAAAGACTACCAACATAACTAGTGTTAGCTTATGGGATGCCAGAATGAAAGCAACCATTGAGCTCTCTAACCATCAAAGGAAATACAGACCCCCTTAGTCTGAAGCTTTGATTTATATGATCCTGAATCGACTTACACAGTAATAATACTCTATTCTTTCTTCTGGGCTTCAGACCTTCAAATGAGGCTTGGACTTGGTATTTAGTGAGTTCGTGTTACCATGACAATCTTTTAAGTCAGCCATGAGCTTGATTTTCCAGGAACAGATTGCACAACTTTTGCACTTCTTTTTGCTCACCTCCTCAGCACTTCCTTGAGCTTTTCAGCTCTCTGAATTTTAGTCTCAGTACTGAAGAGCAACAACTACAGTAGATTCAGCTCCACCTTTTATCCAAAGAGTTGTAAGCTTTATTTATACACATTTTTAAAACAGCTAGCAACTGATTTGAAAGTGGTTGCATCTTCCTTTCTATTCAGGCAGGCCTGGTTTTAGGAAGAGCCAGTGCTTAAATTAATTAGTCCAAGACCAAAATCTTTCTATATTTGGTCATTGTAGCATCTTTGTCTACCCTCCTCTGGCAGACTGAAGGATCAGTGAGCTTCTATTCACTGCCTGAGGGATTACTGAGGCTGAAATGAACATTTCACAGCAACAGATGCTGAAATGGCATATTACCAAAGATGTGGAGCTCAATTAAAAAGTAAAATCCTTTTAGCTTAGCCTTGTCCTTTCTAGGAAGCATCCAGTCCTAAACAGCTTTCATCTCGTTCAACTTTTGATCCTAATGTGAAAACAGTGACCAAACACAGAGACAGGAAAAAACAAAGAGCCTGGTTTTGGTTTTCTACACTCTAGGATCAGTTTAATTTTTCTTCTAGATAGCATATTGGCATCCGAGCTCTATTTTGAGTGTTGCTATTTTGGACAACCCTAAAGTGCACTGCATATTTTGTGGATGTATTTTTGGAGCACAGGAAATTGAAACTTGATTCTATATAGACCATCGCCATAAACATTTCTACTGTATAAAAACATCTTTATTCTAAGAAACTCAGTGGTTATAGCAAACATTAACAAGCCACCATCTGTCTTTAAAAGTGGGAAGGAAAAGAGCATGTAGACTGATTTGCCTAAGATCAGTCAGATTTGTGAACTATACCATCTCAAAGAATTATCAGTTTGACTTGGTTCAGGCACACAAACACACTTCTCCCACATCAACCAGAGTATGCTAGACAGAATTTGTGTTGCCTTTTGTCTTTTCCAACAGCTACAAGAGGGAGCATGATTTTTCTTCTAGCAGAAAGCCAGCTAATATGAATAAATACCCCATCATAATTATTTGAAGTAATTTGATTTGGCAGAATCAGCTCATGCCAGATCAATACTTTACATTAATCTAATACAACCACTCAGTGACAGACCTGAGAAGAGAACCAAAGTTTGTCATAACCATTGTTTCCACAGGCCATGGACATATTTTGTTGCTGATTTTATTTGTCTGTCATAACTCTCCCTTTGTACTCTCAAGAAAAATAAAAGAGAAAAAAGCATTCCTAAATAAGAACAGAAGGTATTAAAAAAATAATTAAATTATGCTGGCTAGTCAAGCTTACAGACCACATGAATGTGAATCAATACTATTCTTGAAAACTCAGAAAACAATGTTTGAAGTAGTGAGAATAGCTGAATCCGGCAAAAAGACTGGGGGCTTTCAGAGGTGGTCAAAGTCAGCCAAATCCTCCTTACACTGAAATCAGAAGTATGGTCCTCACTGTGGAAAAGTTAGACCAGCTCTGAACACACTAGACAAGTATCGAAGTGTTGACACTGCAGAGCTTCTTTAGATGTGCAGAAGATCTGAACTCTCCTGCCACAAGCTTACAGTTGGAAAAACCCAAAGCAGCCAGGGGAGGAGGATAAATATGACATTCTTCTTAGCCAGGTTTGAGGCAGAGATGTGACAGAACTTCCCAGCCACCTAATCTGCCTTCTCTTTGAGGAAGCAAAATCTCAAGGACACAGCCTAATGCAATGCAGCCCTGACCCCCCCACTGAAATGCTAGCATTAATGCTCCTGATATTGAGCCTATGGTTCATTTGAGGAAAAAAGCAAATATCATTTAGCAACAGTCTCTGTGCCTGCAGGACAGTGTCGGCATGACATGTGTACATCTGCTTTCAGACCTTACTGTAATGCCAATCTTCAGGGTATATTTTGTGAAACAAATGTGTTCTCTCCACAGAAACAGAAAAAATAATAAACTGCCAAAAACATTTGCTTCCGTGTTCTCTGCTTAAGGTTGCTTTGTTGAATATCTCGGTGTTTTCCGCTAGAACACAGCGTCTTTTCATGATGAGATATTGCAGGAAACACTAACTATACAGAGCCACCTTTTTTCTTAAAAAGCATCTTGATTAAAAACTACTTTGTGTGTGCAATGTACATTAAAGCATTTGCAATGTACTGTTTTCTTAATTTCCAACATACTTTACCATATCCAGGATCCACTCAATATAACCCCCAAATAATTTTTTTCAGTTATGCTGATAGCCAAGCTTTGCCACATATTTGGATTATATGTGTATTGATGCATAATTTTCTTTTTTTCATTTAATTTACAAATTTGCCAGCTGTATGGTTGTACACTTACACCCTGGGTACCAGAATGGACCGTATCTCTTCTAGCTGGATCAAAACAGAGAGGAAAGATGATCATAAAGTGACTTCAAAGAACATTTAAGTGCTATATGCAGACACTGCTATGATGATACTTCTCTGACTCCATATTTGCTCTGGGTGAGCAACTGGGAATGTAAAACTAGGCATTATAGTGTGACAGTTACTGAGTAGGACAGTAATACACAGCTGTACCATCTGCAAATCTCAGAAAGCTTTATGAAGCTGAATAAATGTTATCACTCTTTCATAGATGAGGTGGAGTAAGCAGTAGAGTAGTACAGTGACTTGCCCCTGGTCTCAGAGACAGTGCAAGATGTAGGAACAGGCCTTATATCTTATAATCCTCTGACCAGAGTTTTCTTCCCGTGGTTCTGTTGTGTTGGTATACGGGCATTGGGACCGCTTCACATTTCCATTTGCTCACCCAGAGCAGAATAAGGGAACCATATCATCTTACCACCCTCTAAACATAGCATTTAAATGTTCATTGAAGTAGCTTCACGACCATCTTTTCTCTGATGTGAGCCAGTTAGGACAGAAATGGCCCACCCTGCCAACAGGGATATAAATTCTCTGTTAAGTCCCATCATTACCCTTCATGACAGGGAAGTTACTCTCTTGTCTCAAAGCACTTAAAAAGCTGTGAGTGTGCTGACTTCTGGAGTACTTAGTTAATAATTATTCTCCACTCTCCTATGACCCCAAAATATCTGTCAACTGTAAATCAGGTTTCTTTTAATTAAATTCTGGTTTTTTGTTCTTTTTCACTGAATTCTTACTTTTTTAAAAATAATGAATTCTAGCATCACACATTTTAATCTTCCTGTAAAGCCTCCTTTTTTAAAGAATTGTGATCAGGAGGATTGAATTTATAATTATTAACTGAACGCATACTGTATTTTCTATCCCAGGTCCTTGAAGTGTTTGAAAAACATTAATCAAAGGAAGGCCCTCAGCATGAAGTCTACATTTAAATCATTTTAAAAATCATAATCCACAATATTACATCTGCTCCCAAGTTCCAGTGTTGATGTTTGTGATTTTACAGCCACACTTTCCTATTTCTTTTAAAAATATTTTTCTCTCCCCTGCGGCTGTGTGAAAGACTTAGGCAAAACAGGGGAAATAGACTATTTATCCAGGGAAAACAGTGAAACACACACAACTTAATACAGTGATACAGTTTTCTTTTTATGTGTAATAAAGTTAGCGTTTTCACTAAACTCAGTGAAGGAAAAAGAAATATCAATTTGGTGTTGATTATAGGAGATTCAGACCCACTAGGTTATCAGCTGTAGATACTCTAGTTTCCTTCTTTCCCTCCATGCTCCTCCTCCACTGCCTGCAGTATTTCACTTATTCATCTGAACTGCTGTTTGTAAGAACAGTTCTGGAAGCTGAAATAGTTCAGGAAGATGTTGGATTTTTTTATTATTTTTTTTTTTAATCTCAATACCATTCAGATGGTTTGAAATATCTGGTTCCCTGGTGCACAGACATGACCCGTTTCTAGTAAGAACAAGTTTGACCTTTTTCCTTTATTATCCACTGCTTGGTGTATATATATGCCTGGTACATATGCATGAGTAAAAATAACTCCTTGCAAGCCCCTGGGCATTAAGGAATATATGGGTTCTGAAACTGATATGCTAACTCCAGCCCGTATAGATAGCTCAGTTACACAACAGCTGCCCACTTCTTTGCCTAAAATTTACCTATTTAGCCAGAAATAATATCTTAAAGGTGTGATATCTCTCTGAAAAAAAAATAGTCAACTCTGATACCTGTTCTTAAATATTGGAAAAAAATTGTGAGCTTTTGCATGGAGCAGAGTAACGTGAGAAAGAGAATGAGAAAGCAGAATTTGTATTGCATCCACATCCAAACTCATGGTACTATTTAGTTCATGTTTCAACACGGGGAAAGTTAAAAGTTTGTTGCAGAATCTAACTAACATATAAAGGTGGATTTTCTTGAAATTTTAAATTAAGGAAATGTCATTATTATAATTTCCCAGAGCTTTTACATTTTGTTAGGAGGGTTTTTTTGTTTGTTTGTTTGTTTGTTTGTTTAATAAAAGCCTCATTCCTTGAATCAAGTTATTTGGTAAAAAAATCCACTTTCATTACTTTTAACGGAGTAAATATCTGGGTAGCTGGTGTTTATAGACAAAAATTGTGGAAGTTTGGTACAAGATAAGAATTGAATGCCTTTTTATCGGGACACATCTCACTGCTTAGCTCTCACTCAAATTATATTTTCACCACTCTGTCACAGAGTTCTGTGGCACAGGCAGCTCTTTCAACTTACATAGGTCTTTAATTTTCCTAACCTAGCAGAAGGAAGTGACATTTATCATATATGTAAGGCCAGAAGTTCAAAGGCACTAAAGCAACTAGCCAGGAAGGGCTAGTAAAAACTAAGATCAGCCAAACCTGCTTCTTATAAGCCAGTGGACAAAGTTTGGGGCTCGAAAGACAGACAGCTATTGTATTACCTATTTATCATCCCAAATAAGAAAGCAAGAACACCTAAAAGATAGGCAGTTCAATTCAACCTAGAAAATATAAGGATTCAGGGGGAGTTGTATATGGGTCTGCTGTGCCCCTGAGAGGTATTGCCCCTGCCTCCACAGGGCCACATGGTCTTTTCTGGAGGGAGGATGCTATCTCAGGGGTCTCAGCGAGTAACATCACATGAAGATGTAAGTCTGGTGACCAAGTGATACAGCCATGGACAGCCTCAGTGCATCTATGCTAAGGAAAGATGTTAATTGTGTGCAGGCCATGCCTACAAAAAGACTGGCTTTTCTCTGTACTTGCTCTAGGTTCCCAAAAGCAAGAACAAACACCAAGTTTTCATTTCAGTAGCCTGCTCTGTAGCAACCGTGTGGCTTCATGTGAAAATAAACATAGCAGAAGACATACAAAACCTGCATTGTATATTCTATCTGGTATACAATTTCTTTGGCTCACCAATGCTGCCTGGGCACGGCTATTAAACTACCCTGAAAAAAATACCTCTGGTATTTCTTGTAACATTTGTACTAATCCCTTTCCTTGATTACTCAAAGTAAGTACATTGAAAAGCTACAAACCTCATCCAGTAATAGAATGAGCAAATACAGGATTATAAACAGCTGATTTCCAGAAAGGGGCTGATTCTGATGTTAAATACACAGGTGAAGGATCTTCCTAAAGGTTATTTTCCAGTAATTCAAAAATATGTTCAGTACTGCCCAAAGAAGCTGTGGCTGCCCCTCCCTGGAAGTGTTCAGGGCTTGGAGCAACCTGGTCTGGTGGGAGGTGTCCCTGCCCATGGCAAGGGGGGTGGAACTGGATGATCTTTAAGGTCTCTTCCAAGCTGCACCATTCTATGATTCTGTGATACTAAAGAAAAAGGGTACTGGGGAAAAAGAAGATGGTGGACTAGAAGACAGGAGCTGAATGATAACCCTGGCATAAGATTCAGTGAATCCCTGAAATGGGGTTAGCGGATATGGCAAAAATGAATATGGCATTAAAAATTCCATTTTTTTATTTTGAATGGCTCCTGCTACCCGGAAAGAAACTTTATGCTCATATAAGTATGAATAAATTATCCTCTCCTGTGGTTTACTGGAGATGTCTACCAATGGGATTGTACTGCAGTTTGGGCCAGCTGAGACATTGACACTGTAGCCACCAAGACCTTCAGCAGGACTGTACATGCTCAGGAGACACCCCTGTAAGCCGGTTAGGCTGATGGGAGGCTATGACCTCCAGGAGGAATGCTCCATGTGCTGGGTCAGCTTACCTTTGACACAGGCCTGAACCTGCCCGTACCACTCGCCGCAGCTGTTGCAGAGCAGCGTGAATGCCGTCTCCTTGTTGCCCATGACGTACCCCTGGGCACAAACGTACAGCAGCTCGTCCCCCATCTCAAAGCCAGTGTGGCCATGCAGGATGGTGTGTGGAAAGGATGGCGGGTCCCCACAGGGCTTGTCTGGAAGGAAGAAGAAATGAGATTGTAGAGACCTTGCAACAGACTTGAAATGCAGTGCGAATAGAGGTGCCAATAGAGTTACCCTGAGGACAAACTTACACATGTACACAGAACTCATACATCTCATCTGACTCACACCCTTGTCCTCCTGCATAACTATTTTCAGCTGTAATTGGGAAGGTATATATTGGGCTATAACTGTGATGTTACTGATGTGTAACAGCGATGCATCTAGAGGGGCTCTGCTTCCAACAATTCAGCCCAGGACATCAAGCTACAGCTGTCTTCTCTGCCTGCGTCTACAAAGGATAACAAAGGCTTGGGTAGGTTGGGACTGGAAAGCAAAAGCTTGGACTCAGTCATTTTTTTTAACCACAGGAAAACTTGTGGAATTGTGCAAGACTGGCACTTTCATGTCTACTACACTATAACAAGCAGGCAGAGACTGGACAATGATCCGGTCCATGTTCACAGAAAGAAAAGATCCAGGTGGACACCAGTCATTTTTCAGACTATCTATCTCTAATCTTCTAGTCTTTCTCAAAACCAAAAGTTTCTTCCTAGGTGCTCCAATTTCCCCTATTTTATGTTAGAGACACCCTGAAGTAAATGGTGACTTGTGCTCTTCAGCTCAGCAACACTCAGGGATAATATAGCTCTGCTCTCTGTGAGAATCTGAAGAGTTAAATTTATCAGGATATGAAATCTAACAAGATGTTTGATAATATTTCTGCTGACAGCACTAAAAGCCAGGAAGTCTAAATTACTATAAACAATAACAAAACTGATCTGAGTTTCGTGTTGCATGAAAGAAGTGCAGAGAGGATGCAGACAGACAGCTGACAGCACCAGTGTAAACTGAATTTTAACTCTCTTTTTCAAGTTTAAACAATCTTGGCTATTGTTAATGAGGTGGATCAGGATCTTCTAGAGAACTTCTAGACATTGCAGTTTCTGTTATCTCGGAGGTCTTCCTCTCTCAGAAGTGCTCTTCAGGAGGAGTTTGCCATGCCCCCTTTTCTTCCAGCTTTTTTACAGTCCCTTTTGGCATAGAAAAACAAAGCAAACAAAAAACCTCTGATGCAAGAACATGATTTTACCAAGAAACCCAATGGACAAAGTGTGAAGCATTGGCACAAATAATCACTTCTATATTCTGTCTTAAAACTGGGATTTTTTCCAGTAGTTCTAGAGCCCTGATTTTCTGTGAAGGAAAAGTCAACCATACCATTTGCCAAAGTAACTGAAGATTCAAAACTTGATTTTGTCCTGATACAGAACAACAAAAAATGAAAAGGCTAACAGGTAATAGCTCAGGAGTTCTGGTAATTATATGAGATAAAGGAAACTCAGGACCAGGTCTGTGTTCTAGTATTGTTCTCTCTTGTTGAAACTGTTTGTCTTGGTACAAAACCCTAATTACTTAGTTGGCCAGGCAAAGATCATGTTCCTTGGAAAGACTTCTGTTTGGATGCTGAAAAAGTAGCCTCCAAGGCTATTGCTCTGAAGCATTCAGAAGGAGAAACATCTTCAGAGACCACTGTTCATACTTTGCCAGGGTCTGTCTACTTTTAGGTCAGCATCAGCACAAGATCTTACAAACAACATTTCCATTGACACCAGTTCACATCGAGGGTTTTCAATGGATAATAGTTTTGACAGAAAAGCTTTTTTCAATCTACTTTCTGCAAAAGCTCAGGCTTTCCTGCTTTTGCCCTAGAGACATTCTGCAAGATCCTTGTGGGTCTCAGCTGCAGCATTTCCCATCATCTACCCAATTCTGACTCAGGTATATGTAAATACATATTTATTTAGAAAAATTATGTATTTATGTTAACAGTTGTTTACCTCATAGCGAAATGAACATCCTAAGATAAACATCTATGTTCTGTGAAAGTTCTTTTGGATCAGGCTTTTAGAAATTGTCTAATAGACCTAGCTAACCACTTCTCAACTGAGTATGCTGAAAAACATCTGCCACTAATTTAAGGGATGCTACTGAAGTCAAAGCTTTGAAGTCTATTCTCCATACTGTACACAGACATATATAGTGTCTAACACCTTCAGAAGTTAGTGGGAGTTATACACACACACACTGACAGAAAAAACAAGCTCTTGAGGCTACACAAAGCTCAGTTTATGTACAGTCTTACGGAGGCTTGGCATCCGAGGAAGTGAGGAGCAGTTAGCAGCTAATGCCTTTCCTGTGAACTGGTCGGATGAATAGAGATTGATGTGGATGAAAGGAGTAAAAAATATTTTATTGCCTCATAGGAAGGCTGCAGACCCCTGCATTTCATGTACTTTATTTATGTAGCTACTTCCATCAGTACAAACGGGAGCTGTGTATCTGCTCTGAGGGAAGTATTGATCCCAAGTCTGTATGGCACAATTATATGCCAGAGGGTATTCTTATCTACAAAGCCTTGCTTCTTAATCCTGTGGCCAGAGGAAGCAGAAAAGTAACACTTACATTAGTTAAATATGGCTAGCACATTCAAAAAGCACATTTTAGCCTTCCAGGAAAGAAGAAACCTGAAGGGAGCCTTACTGTAAAATTTGGCAACAGATATGGTAACAGAGAATTATGAGATCCTGAAAGAGCGATCTGGCTGATGTGTGAATACAAAGAAGAGCAGAGATTTTAAATGTGTTCATGGATGAACACTGTATGGGGAAGTTTTGACGCTCTCATATGAGACTTTGTAAGGTCATGTCTTTGCTGCAGAGCATACTGAGTGACAGCATGGACAAGTGTAAGTGAAAGCTGGTACCCTGCAAAGACATACTTCGGTTTCTACATCTGTTTTGCTGCTGTCCTCTCCTGTGTGAGATACACAGGAATTTTTGGGGTTGCAGCATCTTATGGCTCTTTGTCCTGCTGCAGTCTCAGTTGTTACGGCAATTCCTGCTCAGTCTTTTGTCAAACCTGTTCTTTTTAGTGCACGTACAGAAGTGACACTGGCATAGCAGCTCATCAAACTGAGCCACTTCTGGGGACAGGCTCCAGGTTTTTGTCTGCAGCCTTTGTACCAGGAGCTGGCAAAGCATGGGCTTGTTTGGAACAACAGCTTGTGCTCAGTGCTGGCATTCAGGCCATTTTCTTGCTGGAAGAGATGAGGCAGATCTGGGCCATGAAGCGTGACAGAGGGTGTGTTGGCAGCAGCTTGTCATGTAGAGAAACAGTAGTGCTCTTGTTAAGTCGACCACAGGGGTTGCCTGTAGTGGTGATGCTGTTAGCTGAGAACTGGGCTCCTCCAGTGCTGAACTCTCCATCTGGAGCACTGTTTCCCCTCATCTATCCTCCTGTAAACCAGCGTATTGTCTTAGTGTTTGCTAAAAAAATGAGCCCAATGCATGCTTTCCAGTAGAGGAGACTGATGTGCTTGATGCTTGGGCCCCATCCAGCAGATCCCATGCTCTGCCTGTTGTGTGTGAGATCACATCTCAAACCTAGAAACTTGGAATCCAGTTCTGGGAATCGCGACCCTCCCTGAGTTTGCCAGGTGTCGACAGTGAGGTCAAACATCTAACAGGGCTCCATGCATCAATAGCTGACCTCCAGTAAGCGAGGATGGGTTGGGTTATACAGCAAGACAGCACAGCACAGAGGTAAGGCAATGTTGAAGTACACAGAAGATCCTCATATCAGCAGTAATTTGGCACAGACTGCCTCCTGGAATGAAAATCACCAGTACAGTCAATCCAGAACTCAGTATACATGGGTAGAAGGCAAGATAGAGTTAACATCTGACAACTGAATGGAAATAAGTGGCACAGCAAGGATATAAGTATTGAGCACAGATGTGTTAGGGCTAGTGATGACTCTGGTTACAGACCTCCTAGAGATTCATTAACTATCTTTTACAAGGGACTGAAGACACCTCTTGTTAATTGAGTTAGCACATTCAGTCATGATTGACTTTTAGGAATTATGGCTGCTCTGAAGAGAAACTTTTAACTCCAAACAATGTGTGGAAAGGAGTTTGTGACAGGCGCTTTCTGGCAAAGAGTAGACTTAAGTCACTTCAAGAACACAGCATCTCTCCTCCCCAGTCCAGATTCCTCCAGAAGCATCTTCTTGGTTTAAATTACAAGCATCCTGTCAGTTTTGTCTGGATGCGTTGCTGGGTGATATGCTTTAGTGGTGATGTAGGTAGGCAGTTGGACTGGATGATTTTGAAGGTATCTTCCAACCTCGATGATTCTATGATTCTATGATTTGTAAAGGTTTTTTTTGAGGTGTCTTGATAAAATATTGTCTACAGAAAGGTCAGTCTAAAATCAATGCAAAATAAACATCAACATGAAAAAGATGCAGACTTCAGCTTCCATGCCACCTGGCAGATCTGGGAGTCTACTGGAATCTGATTATCTACAATTGCTATTTTAACTGTGTACCATGCCCCAAAATCTGACATGAAACATCCTCTTTGACATAAAACTTCCCCTGTTACAACCACCCTGTTCAGTGGAGTTTTTCCAGAGAGACCACTGGAATTTATAGGATTTCAACTCATCATTAAGAAACTGGAAAACGCAGCTCTTAATGCTCAGCCCTGTGAAAGATGAATGTGGAAGTTTGTTTTTCTTCTTGATTGCAGAGGCACTAAAGTACACGGAATTCTTCTTTTTGGATAAAAATCCTGAGTACAAACAGAATACAAAGAAACAAAACTCAACCATAGCCAGTATAAGTGCTGCTTGTAAGCTACCAATGTTAGGATGCCAATACCTCTTTCTGCAGATAGGGCTGATAGGAATTTATTAGTTTAAATGACATCATCAGATAGCTGGAAATTCACTGCCAGCTATATGCAAAGCACTGGAAAAGAAACCCATAGCAATCAAAAAAATAAAAAACTTCATAGCCACAGCAAAACATGACAAAAACAAAGAAATTATTCAAATATTACATAAAGCAAATGGCAGTTTGATTGCTCTTGTAAAGTACATTTAACACATTTTCTGTAAAGAACAGAGTAATTTCTTATTTTCTTACTGCTGAAAAAGGCAAACTGAAATATGTACATAAGCCATCAAGTTTAATGGGTATATGGAGCCAGCAGTCATGTTTAACAAAGTTTCTTTTGCATTTATGCTGTACACTACTACAAGTTGCTGCCTGTTTAGTTTTTCTATGGTGGCAGCAAATCAAAGCATTATGGAATAGAGTTCTTATTGCCTGTAAATATCAGTGGGTCACTGAAAGAAAGACCCAGTAGAACTCAGGACCTATTATCAAAGAGATCTTTCCTTTGTTGCATTTAAAAAAATACAAGGAAGGGAATCAAGAGGATTATATACATATGAAATTGAATGGTATATTGTCCTACAAAAAAGTAAGACTGGTAGGAAAAATTCCAGCTTCCTGGTTTTCTTCCTTTATCTCTTTTATACTTTGGGGGGTTTTCTTATGAGCTTTGATAGAGCATAAATACACACTCTGTGGGGCATATCTGACTTACACGTGGTACTCCACTTTCAGAATAGGCAGAATCTAATATATTTTTAGGTAATGTTTGACACTCGGGGCTAAAACAGAAACTTTCTGGTCTCAGCAGATCCTGAGCTGGTACGGAGTTGTCTTCCTGACTTTAATGGCTGCATAAAACATTTGTTATGAGCAACCAAGAAGACACATTTCTGTCTACTGTAAAAACTGCAGCTATTCTCAAAACATTCATAAAACATTACAGCTACATCTTTCCCTGTCAAACATAACTCTTAGTAAGAATTCCCTGTAAAACATAACTCTTAGGATGAAAGATTGCTGTGATTCTTCTACGTGTAGAGAACAAAATCCATTTCAGAAGCACGAAAAAAGATACCTCTGTCTTCAGGGTTTTTATTTGTAAAAGCCTGATCCTGTAAGCACACCCAGAGCTCTTCCTAGCATCTGACCACTGCCCCGGCTGTGAAGGTGTGCTGAGGCATATGATAAGCAATTCAGCTGAGCTCATTCGCATGTTAAATGTTAATTGAGTGAAGATTAATTATAAATCAAGGCCTAAGAAGGGAATTTTGTGATGATTTGTAGTAGAAGTTTCATGGTGGTTCAAGACGGCCTTTGCACAACCCTAAGACTAGAGAACAGAGTTGGAAGAGTTGCTATTATCAACTTAGTTTCTGAAGAAGACTGATGTGACTGTCCTCCCTGTCTGTCCGTACTCTGCCAGCCCATCTGAGCCTTTGTCTGACCTCAGCCAAGTCTGACAAAGAGGGAAATCTGCTGAGTGCTCATTTTGGTAAGATGAGTTTAAAAGAGGAAAGAGTAAAAGTCAGTTTTTTCCATCAGGATGGGTGTAGGTAGGACTCAGCTGCTACCCGTTCCCACCAGCGGTGCAGGTCAGCCAGTCGGCATTGCATATGGGCAGACAGACCAGCAAACCAGGAGAGACTCTCAAATCAGGACAATATTCATGCATCCTAAGCAGACACAGCCCACCCAGCCAGCCATGTCCGGATCCAGCAAAGAGCTGAGAGTGCCCTGAAGGCAGGGAGATGATGCGTAGAGGGTGACCATAAGAAATACTGGAGAAAGAACCAGATGAATTTCATATGGGACTGCAAATTGTTTGTTGGTTGAATATGGAAGAATTGCAAGAGTTTGTGGTTATTGTGCATGGGGACATAGGTCTCAGTGTAAGAAACTTAGGATTTATCATTTTTGGCAGGACAAAACAACTTGCTTTTTGTACTTGATTTCAATACACAGGTCTTAATACTAATGTAGTTCTGTATTATAATGGAAATTGTACAAATTAAAAGCAATGCCCATTTTTCTAAAAGAAAAAAATATTCAGGAGGTTTCAAGAAAGAAACAATTAATTAGTCATCACTTAGATGTGTAGTTATTAGCCAAATGTACAAAACAGCAGAACAGAGATGTTGTGTCTGAGGCTGTGGTGCAGGGTTTGCTGTTGCTGCTTCTTACTGGATATTTACTTCCCAATCTGAAAGTGGCATCCCTGAGCTGTAGGATGTTCTTTCATCAGTTAATGGCTTTGTGCTGCCTTGTGTGTTACTGTGTGTTACACTTGCATGTTAAGGCTATTTCCTTTCTGGATTTGCTCTTTTCATACAAACTACAGACTAGGCCCTACCACACAACTACTCTTAAGCCTTTCTGTCCAAACACTGACTTTGCATCCACATTTTTTTATATAATCAAAGAGGTGACCTTACTGTCATCCAGAAATGTTTCTGTGTGTAAGGTCTATTTGGTGGGTGCATTGGCATGATCATCCCATTCTGTCGTAAGGAAACTCCCAGCCTAGTACCAAACAAGTTGTTCATAAATTGCTGCTTCTTTGCAAACAATCTGAATTTTTCCCTGAGTTTTAACTATGCGGTTTCTGAGTCCTATGTAGTACTCCTTTCCAACAAGCATTGTCAGAGTATGTTCTTCACATTTACTGCCCCTTTACCATGAGCAGTAACCAAATGCGAAAGGCAAGCACAGGTCTTTCCCTGGGATCCAGCATCTACGTGTAAGCTTGGACGCAGCAGGTGGAGACAGGCAGGGGAGCACAAGGGCACAATGGAACAATAGTGGCCACAGCAATGATTTCAGCCTGCCACAGCTGTCCCACCCACTGCAAGGTTTTTCTCGAGGGGGGGATGATGACAAAAGAGAGATTTGACGAAAGACAATGAGAGAGTTTTGCAGATGTTTACAGGGAACTGCTCCTATATGTGAGGAACAGCATGGAAGAAAACACAAAGGTACTTGTGTGACAAGATTAGCAACTGGGTGATGGAGCTGGCATCGCCCATAGCAGCACGGAGCCTGGGGTTGATATTGTGAGGGTACTTGAGAGGAAGGTCGGTCAAACTCTGTGAGTTTTGAATGACTGCTGCACATCAAATATACATCAACTCTGCCACATTTCACTTCAACCATATTTTCATTCCCATTGCTGCCACTGGCTGTTTATCAAATTTCCTCTCTGAGTTGTGAACGTACTGTTTCTCAGTAAATGCCTTCTGCTTGCCTGTGCTTTTCTTGGAAACGAGATGGGAAACTTCACTGTGAGCATCAAGAACCTGTTTCAAGGGTTCCCAAACTTCTTTACATAATCCTGTCTATTAGTAAGAATTTACTTTTTGTCTTCAGAATTGATCTTTGCTTGTGGGTTCCAGCATTTG
The DNA here is from genome assembly GCA_013398125.1 of Aegotheles bennettii. NCBI lineage: Eukaryota > Metazoa > Chordata > Aves > Caprimulgiformes > Aegothelidae > Aegotheles > Aegotheles bennettii. The sequence continues at coordinate 356,304 of VZRW01003356.1, read as the reverse complement.
AATATCAAGAAGTTTTAACATCTATTTAAATTGCAAATAATTTGGGTTTTGGAACCATCCATGATATACTAAAGTCCTTAGAGGGCTGGTCTACACTTCTTAACAACAAAACAAAACAATAAACCACCAAAAATAAAATTGAGGCAATGAAAATATTTGCATACAAATGTATAGGGATAGCTACGCAACAGTGTGATGTTTTGTGGTTGGAAGCCAGCTTTCTGAGTTACATTCAGTTACAGTGCTGAGTATGGGAGATGCTTCAGGCATCTCAGTTATGTTGGTTCCAGATATATTCTCTATTGAAGTATGTTCTGTGAACACAAAAATGGGTTTGAGCTGGCTAAACTGCAGCAAAGACAAAAGATAATGCAATTTATTTCCTGTAACCAACCTGCCTTTGCAGCAGTTGGCGCACTTAGTGGGTGATTATTATAAAGATTTATTCCTCAACATTCCCTCTTTTTTCCTCTCAGCAGCAGGAAAATTGAAGGTGAAACTTTTAATGTTGCAAGACAGTGATGACTGTGCGTTATTTCAATAGCATATCAGTGCTGACCTTCATCCTTTACACAAAAAGCATCATATTGGTCATTCACAAAGCGATCTGTTTCAATTTTAACATCAATGGCTTTCACACTCTGCTGTTTGCTGCCCGTCTTTCTGCATATAATTGTCCTAAAATAAAGAAGAAGGAGAAAAAAATAATCAGAAATCTTCTAGAGTTGTACATGCAAGTGAAATTCAGAGATCTATCACAGTAGTCAGGTTTTAGAATCAGCTTAACTGTTTAAGAGTTGGCACATAAGGCATTAGCATGGGAAGATCTATGAAAAAAGCCAAGGGAGAATTAGAAGTAACTAAAAAAATGTTTGCTATAGATCAGTTCAAGGCATAGGAATCAATAAATAATGTTTGTCTTATTATATTCCATAACTCTTCTAAACACCAAACCAAGTCCCAGAGTATTTAAGGCCACATTCTGCTCTCAGATTCCAGCCATGCAGATTGCCATCAATGGCACCTGGATAAAAATTAATAGAAAACTCAAGATTTGGTCTGAAATATTATAAATCATTAGCATTTTACATTAAAAGACCATTAAGGTTGCATATTTAACTGCTCAAAATATAACACAGGCAAGCTCAGAAAATTCGGTTTGATTTCTTGGAAGAAAACCTGCTATCTTTTAACAGCTATTCCACAGCTTTGTGTAAACTTCATTTCTTCTGATTTGGTACTCAGCAGTACCTAATCCACCCCGTTGCCCTTCATAGGCCTGAACAAAGATAATAAATCTGTATTTGATTTTACAACTCTGTAGATGATGAGCATGAAGGAAGAGATTACTAATTAACTCTTCTCTCAACTGTACTAGCTGCTTAAAACTAGCAAAAAGAGAGTTTGTTGTAGAAGACACTGGTTTTACTGTTACACTGGAGGTTACAAAGGCTGGGAAAGTGAATTCAGCCCAAATTTTTGCAGCTGGATATTAATGGTGGGAGTTTTATTTTTTGTGGAGAGCAGGTCTGTAGAAGTGCTGCACGGTCAGCTATTCTAGTAAAAGCAAGACAAAAATGCATTCCACAGAGAAATCCTTCCAGCAGAGGAAATTCATCATTTTGTATTGTGCAATGGTTGAACTAATTTTGCTGTCAGATCCACACTCAATTTGGAGAATAAAATAAATATGGACTAACTGCCCATTCATTGAGCATGGAAAAGATCCAATGGAAACCCAGTATTTGATCATGCACTCACATACTATATAACAATTGATTTACAGAAGTGGGCTGAATTACGACTGTACAGACTATCTTCATTCTAGCATATGTTAGCTTTTCAGCAGTTAAATATGCAACGTTAATGTTCTTTTAATGTAAACAAACAAAAGCCATATGAAACAAGCCATATGGTGGTGTTCACGCGTAAGTACCAGAATAGTTCCTACCACACTTCTGCTCTGGAAAACGACGTGATGTCATGCCCTGCTGAAAGGCCCTTTATGATTTCAAATCAAATATGTTCTTTTCTAAGGAAAACATCCCTTGGTTTTTTCGGGGGTCACTTGAGGGACAATATTGTCCATACAAGTCTAAATTCGAGTTCTCTTACAATGTAATACATTTAAATTCTGAGTCCCCTAATTCAGTAATCTGGCAGCTAGACAAAAGTCACTTGATCTGCCAAAGTGGGTTCAGATAACTGGGAAAATCAGGACATCACCTAGAAATTTTTTCTGTATTCACATATTGTTCCACTAGGTCTTATAAGGCCTAAGTGAATGAAACAGTTATGACTCCCCTAAAAAAATGACTTAACAACCTTAATCTTTCCAGTAATTACTCATTCATTTAGGTATCTGGATCAGTTATGCCTTGTAACACTGAGTAGACAGATACTGATATGACTTGAAAAATTTGTGCCTTTTGTTTGCAATTGTGTACTTCAGATTTCAAATTCTCTTAAAAAAAAAAAAAACAAAAGCAAAAAACCAACACAGTTTTGAAGATTGTTGTCATCATAAAATTCTGGTCTCTCAAAATCAGGCCACATTCCTTTCTATGCTCAATCAAGGAATAAAATTCCTGATACTTGGAAGTATTGCTGCTTTTGAAAATCTTATCTTGAATTTTCTGATTTCTAATTCCAATTTCTAGCCAGTATATTTTGCTTCTGCCCAAAACACTGTAGTTTCTCTATAATTTCTTCACTAGGCTAAGAAGTTATCTGTGGGTGACACATTCTTGGCATACTCAGGTCATCTCCAAAAGAGGATACCTGGCTCACGTGTAAGATAGTGGTTTTGAAGAGCAAGTTTTTCTTACCCATTCTTTCAAGTATTGTACAATGAATTACAAGTTTCTAGTTGATGGGATATATTGATTAGTTAATTAATTTTAATAGCATTTCTTAGCTGCTATCAAATGGGACCAAACAAGTGTATGTTGCATATAGTTTTAACATTATGCATAAAGAAAGGCTTTAAATGACATTAAGATTTTTAAAATGTATTTCTCACTAAACTTTTTTCCTACATGAACTTTAAAAATTGCTCTTCCTGTCTATTTCTTTTTTCCCTACAATGGAACAGACCCTGGTTAACCTTCTACTTAGGAATTTAATTTGGATCTTTGTAATGTAATTCTTCTGAGATGAAAGAAATTGTGTCTTGTACACATACAAGAGGTAGAAGATAAACCTATTTCATCTCTCCCATTCCTATTTCTCTGTCAATAGTTTCCTACCATGAGTTAATCCTGCAAACTTTAAGCATCTTCAGTAAGCTGTTATTACCACTGCTGAAAAGAACATCAAGATCACTCAGCATTTCTCAGCAGTGTGTCTAATGATCAAACCTGCAACATCTTTGGCATAGAAATAATCTCTTTGCAGTCAGTGGGACTCCAGGTATGACCAAAAATACCCAATAATAGTCTTTTTTCTCTGAGTTCTTGAGGGTGCGTATATGTTTCCCTAAACCCTAAAATGCTAGGTTTTTATTTATAGATTGAATACATTGGGACATTTTTGTCTCAGTTCTAAACAGTAGGCTTTCGTGCTTCTAATTTTGTTAAGTTTTTCATTTGAGGACCAAAAAAATGGTTGCCAATTCAGAATCCAACATACTTTAAAATTTCTTCAGCAGCAGCATTGCCATGCTGAAATAAGAAACAAAAAATTGTACATTTTTCCTTCTTTCTAGCGTGCTGCTGAGAAGCTGTGTGAATGTGTTTCTTAGTTCGTTTCTTTACTATTTTGAATTGCTGCACTGAGGCATGCATCACGGTTGAGAGAATGCCGCAAACTTTATACATTTTTTAGGGAAACATCTGCCCATCCATCCATTTAAAAGAATGTAGTCATGCAGCAAACTTTTATTGCTACTTTCATGTAATAATTGAACTTAAACTTAAACAGACTTGCTCATCACTCAGCATACACCATAATCTGATGCTTAGAGCAGTGTAATGCATTATTTTGTACCTTGCATTTAAGAAATAGATGTTATTTTTTTTTCTTTCTATGGAGATCTCTTATGAAAGTAGACATGCTCAGAAGAAACATACTGAGTTCAGACTGCACATAATCCATCATCCAACTATATTTAATACACATCTGCTTGAAACATCCATGTGTCTCTGAAAATTCCTCTTACACAGCCATGAACTCAATCACAGCATAAAAATCAATCAAACTCTCACTACAGACTGTGTAAGTAACATATACTATCAGTAAGGACAAATCGAGTTGGGAAAGGAGAGGTTTTAGTGGCATTGACAACAGCTCCTGCTTTCTGATGGAAAAGCCAAGCCAAAACCTACTGAGAATCATTTCAGGTCACTGCTGCCCAGCCCAGGACAACCTGCTCCATGGTGCCTCTTCTCCTCTCAAGTGAGAAAACAAGAGACCACTGAGACTCTGCACTGTGCTGAACCTCAGTTTAATTCCTGCTGTACAACACGATTCATCCAACTAAGAACAATTAACGGTCCTTCCTCTGTACCTACCCCAAAAGAAAGATCAGAGGTTAACCAGGCTGATCATAGTTATCCTGTGCCATGGCTCAAATATTGCATTTACCATGCGCACACACAGGGAGAAAATTTAATATATAGCACAGTAAGGTATGAATCAGACTTCCTACAAGCCTTCCACTTACTTTTGCAGTGGTTACATTTTTTCTAATCTATTATGTAACAAATGAGTAACTGGTATATTTTGCACTTCTCCTAATTCCTCTGTCCAAAGCAGGATATAGCAGAAAAGCTGGCATGAATAGTATTGATTTCACAATATGCCACAATATGCCATTATTTAATATACATGATTAAATAAATCATAATTATCCACTCAAGGTAAATAATATACATATAATATTTATAAATAAATTCTAAATTTTGTTTATAGTAGTATGCACTGATACTTCTAAGACAATTACATGGAAATTTTGTAAATTTTTCAGTAAAACCAGGTTAAAACATATGGAGTTAACAGCAGTGTGATCCATCAGCACAGAAACCAGTAGGTGGGACTAGGATGTTTTGTAGTCACTACTTTATCTGCCAGTTGATTGTAAGTTTTGTAGTCTTAGTCAATAAATTCACTGAACTGAGTCAGAATGGTCTTATGACATTTATTCATATTACTATGAACTTGCATATGAATATATGCAACTCAGAAGAAAATCATCCACAATGTGTTAGCTGTCGCACTGTGTAAGTCTGGCTCCTAACATAATATAACTATAACAAACCTTCTCCAAATTAGAAAAGTTAAAACTTCATCACTTTTCTTAGTTGAGATAAATCTTTAACATCCTGTGCTAATTTTTTTCATGGGTGAGCTCTACCACTTGTTTTTCAGTAACTAGGTGAGAGAAAAAAAAATCAGTAGTCTGGAAGCCAGTCTTTCCCTTCTGTAGTTTGGGAAACTGCAAATTATAAAGCTGGCTCTGATGAGGAATAAAATATAAATGACATGTTCACGATTACCAAAGGGAAGAAAATTTCCCTGAAAAGTCATGAAGGGGAGCACAGGTGGGCTTTGGAAAGTCCATTGACTGGGAACTATAGAGGCTAATTTTGGCTGGATGTGACCCAAAGAAAGCAGCTGCTAAGTGTGACATGAAGACATTCCAACAGCAATACTGCCACTGGAAATGTCTAAAGGAGGTCTTACCAAGGCAGAACCAATATCCTTTAGATTCTTAAAAATATACACCAAAATGCAGCCTTTTGTGCTTAAAATTGTACATATGACTACTGAAATAGTAAGGCCTCTGTTCATTAAATAAATATGGCCCATTCATGCAGATTTTCATACTGTAGCCTAGTATGAAAGATTTTATATAGACATTTTACTATAATATCGCTATGTACATATAATTTGAGCATTCCTAGTGCATGTAGAGGAGAATTGTGTTGCTTCCTGGCCTGGACTAGTTAGCTGCTCAAGGACATGTCAAGTGTCACTAGAACGTTGGTTTTACCCAGTGTCATTTTATGGGCTCCAGTTTATTCCATGGCTTTCATAACAGATGTTATTGATCAGCTACCAAAGCTGTTTGGTTTTTTTTTTTTAGGAATAAAATTGCTGAATGCTATTAATCTACAAAGAAGCTCAATTCTTAGATAAAAGGCTTTCAGATCAGACAAAACATTATAGAGATTCTAAAAAAAGGGCGAAGTATGTGAAGTTCTTTTCAAAATTAGAAAATCAACCTCATTAGAACTAACTGGCAAGTTAAAATCCTGGTATTAGTTGCTCTTGTGCATTTGCTAAGAGTAAGCATATCTCCTTTCTGTCTTCATTTTGCTAGGCAAAACAAACTGATCGCTTTTAATCACTTCTGATGATAGAGGCGCTTTCTTGGACTCATCCTGGTCTGAACTCATCCCTTCTGAGCTTGGATGCCAAGAATTACATTACACTATTGCAGGTCATGTCTCACCAGTGCCTTGTTCATAGAATCATAGAATGGTTTGGGTTGGAAGGGACCTTAAAGATCATCCAGTTCCAACCCCCCTGCCATGGGCAGGGACACCTCCCACCAGACCAAGTTGCTCCAAGCTCCATCCAACCTGGCCTTGAACACTTCCAGGAAGGTTCAAGCCCTTCAGTACTGCCCTTTCTCTCCTGGAGGAGCTGCTGGATGTCTTTTAGAAGGACTGCATTTGCTTTTTTCACAGATTTTATGGAAGTTATTTTATTTTACGACAGGCTCACTGCACTCCTGTGTTCTGTGACTACACCCAGCTCTTTTTCCTGCTACACCTTTTCCAGCTGAACTGCTAGCTTAAAGCAGAAATTCCTATTAGTCTTCATGCAACACTGTTACATTGCACCCCATTTCTGCTACTCCATCTCTGAAGTCAGGCTTACCTTCCTGTTCAATATTGTGATTTTCCTTGGTCTTAATAATGAATTCTAACCTGATATTAACTAATTTCACTAGCTTACATCTACTCTTTGTGCCAAAGTTTGCTAAAGTTTTGCTAAAGCCCTCGAAGTTTGTTAAAAACCCCCAACCTGCTAGTAAAAATACAATTTTAAAGTGTTAGTTCCAGCTAAGCAAATGGCTGCTCTGAGGATTGTGATGCTACAATTTAGCAGATGGTGTTTTGAGTGCTTGTCCCAGAAAATACATCCAAAATGTGTTTTCTTTTGTATGATGCTTTTCCTGAAAATACATTTTCTATTAAATTCTTCAATTATTGGGCTGTCTGTTTTACAAGAACCATGGCTGTCGTACTTTGCCCATGCAGTCTTTCCAAGTTGTGCCAAGAAAAGATTCGCATCCCCCCTTAAAGTTGATGCAGAGTGGCTCACGTCCACATTGCTCAGTGACATAATTTCTTGGAGTAAACTGACCATACCCATTCAATAAATTCAAGTGTCTTGACTGAGATTCATGTAGAATCCCTATTCCTGAAACACAGTCATTTTGGTCTTTTCTCTGCATGAGACTTTCTGAGATGATTGACAAGAAACAATGAGAAGACAAAGTCATCTCCTAGCAGAGCATGACACCAGCTGTGGGACTAGAGTTCATGACATGAAGGCATTTCAGAGTGCAAGACCTCCTCAGACAGTTTCATAAGCAATTTTAGCATTTTGAATTAGACTATGTCCTGTCAGCTCTGTCTGGATTTTTCTCTTGAAGGGAATTAATTGACCTACCTCATACACATGTCTGGAAGCAAATTCATATGCATTATCATCAGGCAGCAGAACAAAGCCTTGAAATAAACCAGACAGCTTGCCAAACTGACATATCATTAGGATTGCTTCTCTGCAAACGAACAAGTGGGCCTGTTATATCATGTACAACTGGACAGATTTCTCAGGGTCTACAAGTCCAAGGGTTTACACAGACAGATGAGAGGACTGGCAGGGGTTAGTGCCTGACTCTTGTTTTTATTCCTTGGATATTGTTTTTTGTTTTCCCAAGAAATGTGCTGTTGTGCCCTACTGCCAGGTGCTGGGTAAGTCCCATGCAGTAGGCAGAAAAAGAAGTAGGTAGTCCTGTGAAATGTTATTTCTGAGTATTATTATTACATTCCCCACTGGTGGCATCTGCAGTGAGGACCCTGTTGTGCTTGACACTGTAGAAGCATTCAATGGGAGTCAGTGCAAAACCCAAAGAGCTAACAAAAGAAAGGAAAAATGGAGATGAATTTTCCTAGCAGCAAACATCTGGTCTGTGGTCAGCCAAGAAAAGAACCCGTGTCTTCTGACTCCCACAGCAAGGCTTATTCTAGTTCACTCTGCTTGCTCACTCCACAGTTATCCCCTCCGAAATAAATCCTCCAGGGACTGGGTAGGAGCCAGCCTGGGACAATTCTGTGCAAAGGAACAGGTTAACAGGCCTGCAGGAGGACCATCATAGAATAGAAAGTCTATGCAGATCTTTGAAGCCCTTATAGAAGGGATACACGGCTTCATTCTTTGTAGACAAACAAACAACAGTATAGGGAATAGAACAGTTTCCGCTTTTCAGTCCTAGAAAAATGATGGAAGTGAGTAAATTTGCTATGAATATCTTAATACAAGCTGTTGAGGATATTTACCATTTCTAAAATAATTATCTGCTTTCTAACATTCTGTGAGCAGGGCTGATCATAAGAAAAATTGTGTCATGTTCACTTTCCAAATTTCAAACCTCCCAGACATGAACATAAGGCCATACAGGACATGCTGCCCAGCACTGGAGGACTTGACACAAGGTTTTCCAGTATGACATTTGAATTCAAAAGATAGCACTGAGAGCCCTTCGAGAACTCTGCCACCTTTTTTCATTTATATTCTGGCAGACTGGTTTTAGTGACTCACTTGTCTGACATGCAAATAAGTCATAAGAGTGTCATTTTTAGTATAAATAGCTATCAGGGCTCATCTGAGAAATGAGACCTGCCTAATGACATTTCATTTCCTGAAATGTAACAATGTGTAATGCTTTATAAGTTACACATGTCAGGACCGACTTGTAAATGGTTTACTTCTGGGCTGCTGGAAGAAGTTACCCCTTACCCTGTTTCCCCTGCCTACTTGTCAGTGGCTCTTCTCTGGACGTTCCCAAGCCTTTTGACCTGCCAGTGACTTGCCTGTGTGAACAGCCCTGAGCTCTGAATTGTGTTGGTCCATACAACTGAAAGTGGAAGACAAAAACACCCCCTTATGCCTGTGAAAGAGGTTCTGTCCCAGGCTGCCCAAACCACAAAACCTCCCAGTTTATTGTCTCTTTGGATTTGCTGGCAGATATCTATTTGTTTAAGTAATTTGCATCCTACATCAGTTGAAGTGAATCATATTTATCGAGACCTGTTGCTTGGGCTAGCCCAGTTTACAGGGACTGAAGTGGGATAGAGAGCACAACATGAGCATCTCCACCAGCAGATTGGTGTCTTCTTTCACAAGCAATACCCCGTGAAGAACAGTGGTTTTTAACATTCTAACTAGTAGCTGGTTGCCCACCCTGTACACTTCTGACTTAAAATAGACAAGAGACGAGCAGCTCTACCACCACAGCTGATGAGGCAGCAGTCACTCCAGTGGGTCAGTAAGAAGTAGGTTGGAGCGAGCTGGGTGGCCGCAACCTCACTGGATTGAACAGAGGATGTCCCATTGCAATATAAAAATGTTAGCATATTTCTCTATGGATCCATATTTACATATGAATCATCAGAAATTTGACAGTCACTCAAGTTGGGCTAGTCCTTCAGAACAAATTGTCCTCTTTGCACCTATAAGAGGCATAGCCCAGAGGGCAGGCGGTATAAACATGCTCACGCTGACTCAGTGATGTGCCTCAGTCCTAACAGGAGAAACTCCTGTGGGTTTCCAGGCCACGATTTGGCTCTAAAAATAATAATAAGGACATAACAGCCAATAGCAATGAATATATTTACTAGGAGTGGAACTGTAATTATTCACTAAGACCATAATATAGCCATCAGACGTGAACAAATCACTGACTTGTGAAAAACCTGGAAATTTGCTCTAGAGGTGAAAAAGTCCTCACATCTCTGTTAGAGCTCCTGTTCAGTTTTATGTCTGTTGTAAGGAGGACTGAAGAGTGTCAGAAATTCTGCAACACTACAATGACTTCACTCATATAATTTGTTTGTGTTTACTTCTACTGCCAATGTCTAACCCATTTTTCCTCAGGGGAAGGGTTGGGATACTTTCCAGGCACCACATAAATAAACCAAACTGCATTTTTCCTGAAACTAGGAACTTCTTTTATCATGTTCCCTCCTATTCATCTCCTTTCTGACGTACACAGTCCAAGAGGATATGGGAGAAGATTAGACCAAAGCTCTGTGATCTGCACTGGACGCCAGTCAGCTGCTGGGTGGAATCCAAGGCTTTGGATCCAACCTATTAAGTCCTGAACAGTTTTGGACCTAACAGATGTGGGGACGTCACTTCTCTCCGTGGGCCATGCCATCACGTTCAAAGAGGAGGTCCACCAAGATAAATAACACAAGGTGTGCCCAGTGAAGAGTCCTTCATTCTGAAAATAATTTTCTCCACCTCTGCAACCTTCTGGGCATGCTGTGAAGCTGCTTTACCCTCTCCATGTTAAATCAGCTGAGTGCGGACTGAGGTTTTTTATTTACCAGTTATCTTTATCCTTGCTGTCATGTTTGCATTCATCAAGTAAATGGCCAAAGTATTGAATAGGTAACTGTAAATGTATTTTTAAAAATTAACTAATTTAGTAAAATATTTTAGTTCCTTCTTAATAGCTTTTGTATGCCTTTAACTATTCTTGAGCCCTTTTTTAAGCCTCTTTTAGTATCTTTCTTAAGATGTGGTAACTGTAATACTTATAGTATTCCAAGGGAGGCTGCTACACTGGCCTACATGTGTGTGTGTATATATATATATATATGTATGTATATAGGTATATATTTTTTGTATTCTCCATCCCATTGCATAAGCACTCTAACAACTTCTTTGTTTGCTTGTTTGTGTTTACTACAGCTGCAGTCTGACAGAGCTTTTCTTTGTGCTGTCCATAGTGATGTCCTCATATCTTTCCTGAGCTGACAGAGGTAAATCAGAACTGCGTAAGATATTCCTCCTGCATGTATTATCATTGAACTCCACTTGTCATTGTTTTGCTCATTCATCTAGAGCCCTCTGAAAATCTTTATATTCTGACTGGGCTTGTCCAGCTTGAATTTGTCTCATTTGCATACTTTGCACTTGACTGCTCATTTCCTCCTCCAGAGCTGCATTAACTAACAGTGAAACCAGTATAGCCTTTTTAGGCATTACACTTTTCCTGTTTTTCCCCAGAGTCAAAAATATCCAGTTCAGTGAATTATGTAACATACATTCTGGTCCTTGCCCAGCCATGGGTAAAATAGTCCTAGAGAAGAGAATATCAAATTCCAGCTCTGAAGAACTATTCTCTCTGAAGCTCTCTAGTGAAGGTCAGATGTGGTGACTGCACAGCAATGGCATGCTGATGTGCACCCACAACATCCTTGCTGATAAATATTTTAGATTCCCATATTAAGGACAGGTTTACTGGAGGAATGGAGTACAGAAGGTTGGAAGGGATGAAAATATTCATTTCCTTCCCATCGGAATGATGATGGTGTGATGTGTACAATTCTATCACTGTATCAAATTTTGCTACTGACGATATTCAGGGATAGGTCCACAACTGGTCTGTTAATAGATGTAGCTTCAGTGCCTGCAGTAATTAATTGAGGATCTCTCAGGACTAACTAGTTGTATTGCTTAGCTAAAAAAGGGACGGTTTCTTCTCCTATCCGTCATCATTCCTTACTTATACAATACAGAGGCTGTATAAATGAACCTGTACAACAACTCAGACATGCATTTCTTAGAGATGGATTGTTTTTCTGGCTCTTCAGCCTGCATGACATCTCAGCAACTGACTTAGGAAAAAAATTTTTAGGGTTTGGATCAGTGTCTTATATCCTGAGAAATTCCTGGATTATTTTTTTTTAATGACCAAAAGTACATACAAATCAAATTTCAAACCATTTTTCACTTGGAAAAAAAGGATCACCAGAACTAGTTGCTTTTGCTTGAAGTTGTTTAAATATCACCTTTCATTAGTAGTAGCAAATTTCTGTCCTTTGGAAATTTTATCACTAAAATTACACAAACACCAATGCTTACTTAAATAACAGATAACTGTCACAAAATCCAATAACACACTAAAATTTGGGAACTTGGAAACCGCACCTTGATGAAACAAAATTTTATCACCATTGGACACTGACAGTACATCAGATATTACCCTCTAACTCATGATAACTTTGTAAAGCACCTCAAGGGAATGTATGTACGAATTATACTAAGGCTGTAGCTGATAAGCCTGCTGAAGGAAATATTCAAGAGAGAAGGGGCTTTGGATCTACTCATGCTCCTTTTGGGCAATTCCTATATGATCCCAGCTTCAGTGACATGATACACTCATGCCATCCCCCAGCTCCAGCATTTTGCGTTTTTTAATTGAATTTTCTGTGATCTGGTCTCTGTCAAATATGAAACCTGTCTACCTATTCCCGAGGCATGCTGTGAAGACTAATTTTGGAAGAGACTGGTCAATTGGGATGTAGATGCTTTGTCCAGTGCAGTGCCACATAGATGGACCTCAGCAAGACTGGAATGAGTTGGAGTTAGCTGCAGTTTGGGAAGCCCCCATCAGCCACAGCAGAGTGGCGTGGTGGCAGGGCCGTGCTCTTCTGGCATACAGCTAGCACCTATGTGGACATACGTGCTCAAAATCTTAAATTTCACTGAAATCCATTGGGATCTTTGGAATAGTCATGCCGTGTCGAGACACCTGAGCTACCCTGAATAACACAATTCAGCACACTGAGGGACTATATCAGTTCCCTGGTGAGATTTCTCTACAAACTCTCTGCCACCTGTGTGTTATCATATCTAACTACATCTAAAGTCATACCTATCTGAACATGCCTATTGTCTATTCAGACATGCATAAATACCTGAGACAGATGCACGTTTTTCACGAGAAGCTCGGTTTGATGAGCTTTTTATGGAGTAGAGAATAATGGAGTCAGTGGGAGCACTGACACTAACACCAGTGCTGTGTCCTCAGCCTGTGAGCTCTTTCAGGGCTCAGCACCCCCCTACAGGCCAGGTCAAAAGAAACCACAATGACGTAATTCAGAAGGAAAGAGGAAGGAGAAATAGCTTCAGATCTGTGAAATAAGTGATCTGAGACTGATCAGTATTAGTGTCCCTACAACATTGGCCAAACAAAATTGTTTTTGTGGGGAGAGTGGCATATTTAGCTATAAGCTGCAGTGTTTGAATTGTGGCCAGTGTTTTTCAGTAATATTCTTAGTCAAGGAGGAAAACTTGCTCAACAGCTGTTATTCATCCTTTTCAGGAAGGGTTATGCCGTTTTCCTTACCCGGTGGAGCCACCAGCGAGCCATCCCGTGGTGCAGCCAGCAAAAGAACAGTCCAGAACAGCCCTTCTCAGTTCTTCTGCAGTTGCTAAGCGAGCACTCAGGTCAACACAAGCTTTCTCAGCTTCAGCTAAATCCAGAACCTGAGAGTTGTTCTTGGACTCAAGTACAAACACTTTCCCTGCAGCACCAAGAAAGGACATGTCACTCATCATGGTATCGTACTGAATACATATTCAACAAAAATATTGCAAATTATCACCAAATAAAATCCTCTTGCTTGTAGCGAGTTCATTTAATGAGCAACCTACTTCTTGGAATGAGTAATTTTATCAACACTGTAAGTACCTTTGTCTTGGCTTTTATTTTAGTTTTGTTCATCCACAGAAAAACATGTGTGGCTAAGCCCCTGTTCATTCCTAGCCCGTGTGAGAAGCTTGTCCTCCCTCTATAGGTCCATACTTAAGATCTGGAGAGAGGAAGCATGGACACTTTCTCATATGCACATATACAGTCAAAGTCAGAACATCTCCTGTAGGCTGTAACACTGGAATTCATTACTAAGCATTTTGCAGTTACATTTATAACAACTACATTTATAAAGAAAGTACAAATCTAAAAGCCAGTATTGCAACCAGTTGTTCATGTCAGAAATAGACTTATACTTATTCTCTAAAATCAAAATGATGCAATTCTGTGTCAACTTGTGCCTAAATGCCGCTGCAAAGCCACTTTGTTTTCATATCTTACTGGAAAGACAGACATATTTTTTTTCTTAATGGAAGGCTCTTTTGAATGAGCATGAGAACATATTTAGCATAACAATTTCTTGTGTTATTTTTATTTTCAGTTCAGTTTATTTTACTTTGATTTATTTAACACCGTGAAAGCTGTACGGGTGAAAGTTAGAGGTTTTGGCAACTGGGGACAGGGCAGTTAGGGTTTTGGCAATGAAGCTTGAGGAGTTACTGGGTTATGGAATAAACACATTAGCTGGATGTCTCCAGAAAAAGAAATAAACAATGAGACAGTTTACAGTGCTGACATTTAAACTGCCATAAGTATCTTCTTTCTGAAGATAACATCCCTCAGAATATATTCTAAATTTCAAAGGTAGGTACTGAAGTTGCTTGCAGGTTCAGGAAGAAAACTTTTAAGCACTGTTCATTCAGTAAATGCCTGGAAACACTTGTTATGTCTTATTTCAAAAGTAAATTAGTAGTAGTGGTTATATGAATGCATAGCTTCCAGCACAGTGCACAGTAAGAAGTCATCCTGATGTGGGCAGATAGCAATTAAATAAACAGGACAGGTAGGGATGACAAAGAACGGGAATCCAGAGTACCCAGGGCATTTTTCTCAGGCAGGTGACAGCACCTGACCAAGGAATGCAACCCAAAAACACAGGTCAGTGCCCTGGCCACTAGACTACATTGTCTCTTGATTCTCAACTGCAATCAATATCATGACTTGTAATTAAAACAGAAGAGTTTACACAGAGCAGAGAAAAAAGCAAGCCTCTACAGTCCCAAGTACCAAACCATCAGGATTCCTGGCAAAATGTCCCAAATAATGAAAATGAGACTAGCGGAGGCTGCTGTTTCCAAAGCCATGAACAGATGTAGTGAAGTATGCATGGCATAGGGAGGGAGAGAATATAAGCAGAAAGATGATGGTTTAAAAAAAATTCTTAAGTTGTGGAACAACTTTCATTCGAAAGGTAAGCAGGGATTAAGTTCAATGCTTTACTGAGACTTTGTCCCAGATAAAAACTTGTCCACATTCTACATTTCACTATTTGACTGTCAAGATTGAGATGCATCACCAAAGACATACAGGGCAAGTTTGTGTAGCATCTGACTTAAATAATAAATGTTAGTTTGACATGGCAGTAACCCTTATTTTCCAGCTATTAGTACTTCAGTTAGAAGACTTAAAGAAAGGAAAATAATTAAGGATCAAGTTCCATCTGGATATAATTAGAAGAAATTAAGTTCATAATTTAGTCTTTTCACCAGTAAGTAATAATTACATTTTTAGAGGAGTTTAGCTAGCCAAGACTGAGTCTGAGACAGCTTTCCTTAACTACTCTTATGTTTGCTTGTGCTTAAGATAAATTCACTTTTTACTAGAAACTATGAAAATGCTGATTAAAAACAGAGTCTTGTCCTTTGAAAAGGTATCTAGGGTGTCCAGATTATGTAGACAAATAGGTTTTAGGGTAAGGTAGGAAGGACTTACTGGTTGGAAAAATTACAGTGAACTGCTTTATGGGAAATTCTGGTTAGCCAGAAGTGGATAAAAGCTGGCCTGCTTACCAGAACGACCTGGGAATATTTTCCAAAGCTTTAGAAGCTCTTTGGCTATCTGCTGAGTTTTTAAGATGTGCCATCTGTTTTTGCCTAATCTCTTACTTAGAAAATATAACAGCAAGACAGGTTCGCTTATCTGATGACCAATGGAATAGCTGGATCCCCATTATGCAGAGCTGTATCACATTACCAAGGGGCATTTACAGGAAAAAAATACAGGAGACATACTAGCATGGCAACAGTAAAAATACAAAAACATCAAAACAGGAAATCCCCTTAAATAAATAAGACTACAACACTGAAATTGAATTTTGCACCTTACAGTGCCATGCATGGCTAACATGCTTGAGATATCCATGTGTTGACTTTTTCTCACTTTTTATCAGAAAAGTGGTATCATTTTCAAGGTGGGAATCTAAATGTCCTGGTTAAATATTTGTAAAACTTTTATCACTGCTAGTTGTGATGAAATGTTTTTTTAAAAAAGATTTGTCTCACATACTTAATGATATCATAGTCATTTTCGATGTTGGGGTTGTGAAAAGTCCAAATGGCATCCTCTTTCTCTCTAGCACATTGTGACAGTGTGGAGTAGCTCTGAGACAGTATCAAAGCATGTATTGTCATTCTGCTTTAAATAGGCAATTTTAAATATAAGACTGTTCTATATTCCCATAAGGCACAGGATGAAGGATCATGTCTGTGTTTATTTCTGCAAAGAATGTAGTATGCCTCTGGTTGTGGTACCTTTGAACAGCCACCATGTTTGAACTCCCTCTCAACTCCCTTCATTTCTGCCCCACAACATTTGTTTTCCATAATGTGATGATGGGACAGGTGGTGTGGAAATATTTTCCCAAAACTCCATGTACTTTTATGAAACCTTTTTAAACAAAGCCAGTCCCTTTGTTTCCAAGATCAAGGTAAAAAACCATGCAAAGTAATCTTTCTCAGAAGGCCTGATGCACATTTTGAGTTTAGTAGGTTCAAAATTAAAGCCGTCCTTGGCCCAGTAAGTTTCTTTAGGTTCCCCTTTGAAACCACTGAAAAAGCTTTAACTTCAATGGTAAGACATAAATGATAAGACATAATGCTTCCAACTATTAATTAACAGCTGGCTTCATAGTTCTAAAGAAAGATTCACACTTAAAACTAATGAGAGTCTTTCTTTAATAACTAGCCTATATTATATCAGGGCCCAGGAGAACGTGAGGTTCAACAAAGAGAAGTGCAAGGTCCTGCACTTAGGTCAGGGCAACCTCCAGTATCAACACCAGCTGAGGGATCAAGGGATTGCAAGTGGCCCTGCTGAGAAGGACTTGGAGGTACTGGTAGATGAAAGGCTGGACATGAGCTGGCAATGTGCCCTCACAGCCTGGAAGGCCAACGGCATCCTGGACTGCATCAAAAGAACTGTGACCAGCAGGTCGAGGGAGGTGATTCTGCCCCTCTGCTCTGCTCTGGTGAGACCCCTCCTGGAGTACTGCATCCAGCTCTGGAGCCCTCAACACAGGAAGGACATGGACCTGTTGGAGGCAGTCCAGAGAAGGGCCACGAAGATGATCAGAGGTCGGGAACCCCTGTCCTACAAGGAAAAGCTGCGGCAGTTGGGGCTGTTCAGCTGGGAGAAGAGAAGGCTCTGAGGAGACCTCATTGCTGCCTTTCAATACCTAAAGGGGACCCATAATAAGGATGGGAACAAGCTTTTTAGTAGAACCTGTTGTGATAGGATGAGGGGTAATGATTTTAAACTGAAGGAGGGGAGTTTTAGGTTAGACATAAGGAATAAGTTTTTCACCATGAGGCTGGTGAAACACTGGAACAGGTTTCCCAGAAAAGTGGTGGATTTCCTATCCTTGGAAACTCTCAAAGCCAGGTTAGATGGGGCCCTGAGCAACCTGGTCTAGTGTGGGATGTCCCTGCTCATGGCAAGGCAGTTGAACTAGATGACCTTTAATGTCCCTTCCAACTCAGGATATTCTGTGATTCTGTGATATCACTAGCGTCTGCCATCATCTCTGATCACTATTATTACAGAATATTAGTTATATTTTGATATATTGATAAAATACTAATTTTTACTATTGTTTGGCAATTGTAAACAAGCTTTGTAAACAAGAAATATCTGAATATAGTTTTTATTTAAGAGTATCCCAATATATTCTGATTGAAAACATACCCATAGAAGCATAGACCTCAGGACTTCTAGGATTCATTTTTATCACCTTGTTTAATTCCTGAATGACTAGACTGTAGATTTCCCCCAGTAATTCCACCGAGTCCAAAAACTCATGGTTGAACTAGAGCATGTCTTTTCAAAAGGCATCCAGTCATGATTCAATAACTCCAAGTAATGGAGAATTTACAGCACACTATATAGTAAACTGTTCCAAGGGTTCGTTACTCTGACTCCACCTTATTTCCACTTTCAAATTTTGCTAAACTCAGCTTCTAAGAACTGGACCTTATTATACTTTCAAGACTGAAGAGCAAACTACAATTAGATATATGGAAGCACAAAAAGGGACTCCTGAAAAATAAAGCCAGTCCATAATTTCTTTCTTCGTACTTTTAGACACCTCAGTGAAATTAGCAGAATTTTCTTAGTTATCAAGAACACAGTTTGCCTAATTTATTCTAATACAGTAATAAATACAATAAGAAGTTCTTCTGAGGCCTACAGGCATGGTTCCAAGCCCCCCGAAATGAGTTCAAAGTTCTCCATGTCTTCAGCAGGATTTGCATCATGCTTGAAGAAGAAACATAAAACTGCATAGACAAAACCTGATCAGTTTCAACAAAATAAATGCAGTGAAAGATGTGCTAATGTGGAGTCTAATTTATTTTTACTTAAATGTTAAAAACTTCAAATTGAGGTAAAAGAGAGCAGAGGAAGGGAAGGTCACTCCTGTACTTCAAGAGCAATTTAATTTCCATTTCTATGACTGTGTGTAACAATGGCCTTGATTGTAATAGTATGGGTGGAGGATTCAGTAAAACTGTACAATTACAGACAGAGATTTGGGTAATTACCAGAACTGCTTAGTGTTCATGATTGTAGAGTTTATTTCTGTGAGAAACTAAAGTGAATGATGCCTTACTTAATTCAAATAGCTTAAAATATTACCTCATCAGAAAAACAGCGAAATTGAGAGGTTACCTTTAAGTTCTTCCTCAGCTAAATTCAGTTTGAGCTTAAATTTTAATTTTACCACACACTTGTGTGGTTGGAATTTTTTATGCATTTACTTTTGCAGCACACAAGAACATGTGTTCTTTTGCAAGTCGGAGCTTGAAGTGCCTGGACACCTGCTACTCAAATGCAAGTGTCCAGGGAGAGCAGAACGAAGAAGCTTACTTTTTTCCTTTTCATTACAAAGTGCAAAGCCAGCAAAAAGAAAGATTGTGGTAAGATTTTTTCCTACCTTTGACATCAGATATATCTGGTTCTTTCTCAGAGTATGTATCTCAGACCCTTACCTAATTGTGCTTAGCCATCTGGATTCAGGATTCTTCCACTTGCAACCTTTGCAGTCACTATGCATAGTCACTACCAAATGACTGGCTTGACTGATAGGTTTTTCATGTAACCCAAATTTAGCCAACAGACCAGCTCTACTCTGGAACAAGTAGCAAAGTTTTGCAATTAGCATATTTTTTTTCAATTGGGGAGTGTGTTAGTAAGGTAGATTAATTGCCATCATTCTCTCTTGAAATGTTCTGTCTCAGAGCAAGGGCTATGGTTCATTCATATGGGTATTTTAGAAGTGAAAAGACAAAAAAGGGAGTCAAGAAAAGCAGAGGTGACCCCTGTACAGGATGCATGAAGCCACAACCTTGTTCTCCTAGTCCAGCACAAATGCCAAGACATTTTCAAAAGCTGCATTTGCACTGGTATAATTGAGACCCGTCACAGTAACCTAGATCACTCTCCAGTGACTGCACTAACAGTAGTGGCCCACCATGGTATATCAGAGCAGGAGCAAGCCTTTAAGAAGCCTTCTGTCTGTCTGACCCTGGCCTCGACAGCTATGAGCAAGCACATTTCATTGGTAAAAAAACCAGCAAAGTGAAACAAAGCTATCTTTTATTTCAGCATTTACCTTGGTCTTTCTGGAGTCTACCTGCACTACAGCAATATGTGCTGTGGTAAATATTAGGCAAAAGAGATCAATTAAGCTTTGAGAACTTACACCTTCATCAGACAGCGATGGTCTCCAGTTTTATTGCCCCCTCTCTGTCACTATTTGTGTGTGAGATATTAAAGCGAAAGTCTTCCTTAGGGAAATATATTGTAAGCCACTTTGGAGCTACCCCCTGTAACAGGGGCCAGTCCGAATTTCACAGCGTTTTTACAAGGTGAATTCAAAATCCCTTCAGCGGTTCGCAAAACAGTCAGTTACTTTTAGTTAAAAATAACAAATACACACATACATATGTGTCACCTAGAACAGTCCTTTGGCACTTAAGTGACATTTGCATGTATTACAGAGGAGCACAATTTTATTTTCACCTACAACTTACACAAATGAGAAGGTGGTTTCCTGTCTGGATCAGGTCAGAATCTGTTCTAAAAGAAAGTTTTAATCCTGTTTTGTACTCTCAGCTCTTCTTAAACACGTAAGAATATGTGTAATGGTAAGTTTTAAAGTTCACATAAAATGTTTTCTTCTGTATAAATGTATAATAAGCCAGATGGTTCATAGGACAGTGTATGCTTGAATATTAATATTAGGAGAACACACTGAAGAGCATGTTAATAGAAAACTTGCACATTTTTCACAATGATACTTAGAAGATAAATAAAAATGGAAACTACAGTATTATAATAATGCTCTATAACTGTAATGTACTTCAGGTATTCTAACCTTTAATTCTTATAATTACTTTACCACATGTGAAGTAAATTTGACAAACTGTTGAATAAGAATTAAAATCCATCATGAACTCCGCCTTAAAGTTATCTCCAACAATTTTTTCCCTTTCTCTTTCAGAGGATGTCTGTTTAAGAACCAAGAAGATGCCATTAATTCTATAGAAACAATACAAATCAGAAGGTGCTCTTGAAAAGGTAAGGGAATTCTTCAGATGAAGCTTTCTTAACAAGGGAAATTAATTATTCATGTCCTGTCTCCTTTTCTTAAGTTCTGTGGAGAACCCTCTTTCATGGATATACTTCTTTTTTTCCTCATTTCAGAGGCATTTTCCTAGGAAAGGAGTATTTCCTAAAATCCGAATCGCAGTTTTGCCTACTGCAACAGAATGTAGTCGCCACACACATTTATTTTCCTTTACTCGTAACGAAAAGTAATTTTCCTCATATTTACAAGACAGGGTTCTATTGTATAAATGGTATTTTACACAAAGTGGTAGAAACATACAGGCAAAATTAATTCTCTCCCTTTGCCACGCTTTGTCATCAGTTGAAATAAATTTAGGTTAAAGAGGAAAATACTTTGAGAAAAAAAGAGTTTTTTGTTGCCCTGTAATGTTTAAGATCTGTTCTCTGGAATAATAGAGCAAACACTGATGGTAAAGGATTAGTGTATCAAAATGAAAAAATCCTGAGATCAGGCATAAATCTACCACAGCTGTGAAAGTGAAAAAATGTGGCCATTCAGCATTGCTCTCCTAGGAAAAGACACAGTTGTTTCACAAAGAAATCGTGTTTTTGCTAAGGCAAGTTGGTCATCATTACTACAGGTTTAATCATTAAAAGGGTAGTAGGCTACTGGAAACTTTCAAGGGATGCAGTTATTCAGGACTGTCATCAGCAAGTAAAAAGTCCTGTTTCAGAGTAACTGGTAGCTGGTGCTCCAGTCGGATTTGTGTCCTGCTCACATCCCTCAGCAGTGAAGTGCAGATGAAACTCACATGCAGAGAGGTGAGCAGTCATCTTCAGCATGTGTGGTACTGAAGAGAAAAAGTTATAAAAGCTTTGACTTCTTGTCTTCCCTCCTTCAAGTACCTGCCTGTATAAATAGACAACAGGGGGCATCTGAAGTGGGCAAATGGGGAAGTCCTTTGGGAAAAGGTAGTTTTAATTATAAGGAGAGGTCTTCTAAAATACAGCTGATTCTTCTTATTCATGTTCTGGCTTTGTTTTGTTATTCTTGTTTCCTCTGGAAAAGTTCACTATCCTGTAGTTTTGTTGTAATAAAATAATCCTAGCCTTCTGGGATCTTATTTCCTTTCTCTGCTTAACCCCAGGATATTTGTAGTCACAAAAACCTCTGAATCAGACATTTCCTAACCCAAATTGGGGCGTGTATTTAAGTTTCTTATTAAAAAAAAAAAAAAAAAAGCTGGGTTTTTTTTTTTGCAATAACACATTTCAACATACAGCTCTCATTCCAGCCATAGCAACCCAGCCCAGACTGAATGGGGAACTCACCATCTGCCTGAACAGAGATGATCTGAAGGATGAAGAAGACAGATCCCATGCCCTGGAGAAAGGTGAGAGGGAATCTCTGAGAGCCTGAAGCCATTGCCCTGCTCGCAAAGCCCTCAGCCGCAGGAGGTCGGCTGCAGAGGCTTTTTCTCTCTTTCGCTTTTCTCTCACTTTCGCAGCGGGCTCTGCGGTGATGATTTCAAGGAGCACTTTCCCTCGGCAGGATCCTGCGTCTTGGGTTTGCACTGAAGGCGGGAGGGGTGGAAAAAGAAAGAGGGAGGGAGAGAGGAATCCTTGGCTTGAGTAGTGTGAAGGGGAGGGGAAGGTGAGGGGGAGATGTCCGGCCAGCTGGGGTTGGGGAGAGGCTTTCTCCAGCCCAGTCCGCGGGGCAGCGCACGCAGAGAGCCGGTGTGAAAAGTCACATTTCCCTGTCGGTAAATACCTAATGGATCACGGTGGAAGAAATGTAAAAGCCAGGAGGGAGAGAAAAGGGGGGGAAAGGACAAGCGACGAGCAGAAGAAATCCCTGGCTGAGAGGAGAAGGGCAGCTAGATAGCTGGCGCTGGGATGCGGTGAGTTTGTGGGCTTAGCCATGCATCTCCGGAGGGATGGGTGCAGGCGTGGGGAGGGTTTTCTCTCTGCAACATGGAATCAGCCAGCGGTACACTGCTGAGGGCTGCAGGTCAGGGGCTGCTGCAGCAAGAGTGATGTTCTTCTGGTAAGGGCTGAGGAAAGGTGACAACCGGCATGGGACCCTGGTGGCCAAGCCTCCCTGAAGATCGGGATTGGGGTGGGTTAATCCTGCTATTTCAGGTCCTGGGTTCAGGACAGGCATGAGGAACTGAAGGTCAAAGCAGGAGTCTGTCGTTGGTCTCTGTCAGCACTCCTGGTCGAGATGTATGGTGCTGGTCAGGTTTGAACGCTCTGAAAGCAGCTGATGAAGGGAGTTTTCAGCTCCCACTGGCACTTACAGCACTGACATCTGTCCCTTATTCTTGTTCATCATATTTTTGTCCCAACACAACTCAAAAGAAACCCCCACAACAAGAGGAAACATACTGGTAGTGATGCCAGGACTTGTTTCACTAAATATATAAACGGAATAGTTTTGTGTTGCTGTTGGAACTGAGCAGGGCTCAGTAATGTTGTTTGCATATTCCCATCCTATTTTGCTTTTATTTCAGCTTCCTAAGATTTTTTCCCTTAGAAATTCAAAGCTGGGCAAAAGACGCTCAGCCTGCTAGAAACTCCAAGCCACCAGGAGCAGAAGTAAGGACCTGACAGTCCTCACTGCCAGAGGCCCTGCTGTCTTACGTGGCGAGGTGCTGGTAGGCAGTTACAGGGATCTTCTGATAATGACAAACCTGCCCAATGTTGGTTTTGGTCTGACTGAAATGACTCAAGCTCAGGAACTTCCGTACATGATATTCAAGGAAGCAAGTAACACCATAATACTGGAAGCTCTACAAACACCTACATTTGGTGAATTCAGACACATAATGCTCTGAACCTGTTGACTTAAAGATTTGTAGCCTCCTTCTCCATTCTTTATACCTATGCATGGTGTGTGAATGTACATGCTGAAAGCTTTCATCAGACAGGTAGCTTTGAATTTTCTGTTTATCCAGAGAATAGGGATGGCAGCAGGTTTCTTTACATTGCCTTGCCAGCCTAACTTGTAAAGAACACCTCCAGAATTAGAAGGACAGGCATTTTCTTGCTCACTCCATCCTTAACATGGAACAGTTGGCGTTATGTAGCCACGTAACTGCATTTCATTTCAATGGAAACTGTATGCTTTGTACAACAGAGATTAACATGCCACATGACAGAAAAGGAAACAAAATTGTAGCATTCTTGGGATTTGTGTTTCTTGTACTAGTGACACAGCTAATGGCATAAAATACTCTTTTACTCCTAGTTTAAAAATCAGTGGATACAAAAAGATGAGAAAAGGTGCTGAATGTACACACTTTTAGTGAGACAGCTAAGAGATTCCATGAAACTGAGTAAGTAATTGCAGCAAGACACACGGATATTAACAGAATTGATGTGACCACAGCAATAGCTCCAGGTTTCCTTGACATTTGTCACAGGCCTGATGACTTTGTTGGCCCTTTGCTGTCCTCATGAGTTTGGCCAAAAGAGCTGGAGGAAAGGACAGTATCTTCCGGATTTCCATCTAAAATTCCAAAGGTCTGTTGGATTAGTTTTGCTACAATTGGATCATTTCCTTGTGTTGATATGTGTAAAGGCATGTTGCCACTCTGGCTGGTGTCTTGGAAAATCTCAGCTTGTATTGAGTAGAACATCATACTGATTTTAAAGAATTACAACAGACCACAGGATCTGTTCTTTTTTGAAGGCATGAACAGTTCATGGGCTGATTTGGCTTCTTCTTGTCAACCCGTCTCAAATGTAAGGTAAGTTTGTAAGTGTGGAAAGGTAAGGACACTTACCAGTTATTAACTCCTGGAACATAAGTGCCTCACTGCCAAACAGTTGTCCTTCCAAACTAATATTTTTATCAGCAAAAATCCCTGCTCCTGGTGTATTTTGGGAGATTTGCATAAAGCTGAGCAGCTTAGGTTTTGTACTGAAATGATGTACGCATTATTTTGCATTGAAATCCACATTACTCAAGCAAAAATCCTGCCTTTGTATTTTGGTATTTTTTGTAACCAAAAACTCAAAATGAGATCTGGGAGACAGGATGGTTTGAAATAGATACAACCTTTTGCTCAGAACCTCTGGCATTCATAACACTACACTAACACATTGGTCAGACTATTCTGTGTGTGAGGTAAATGTGTTATGACACAAATAAAACTGTACATTCAGCTTTACACAACTCATAGATCATGCCTTCCTTGGAAGCAGTGAGTGTGTCAGTATTTTATAAATATTTTATAAAACAGTGCTTCACTATATGCAAACTTTTACAAGGGGCGTGAGACATGTGAAGGCACTGAGCCATAAATCTCTTACATACACACAGATTCTCATGTGCTGTGAAGCACACAATAATGGTTTGGGCATCTAGTACCTGAACAGCATCTATATACATTTACATCTGGAATATGTCATTCAAGTGAGAGTGGATTTTTAGTACTAAATAAATCACCTGAAAGAAATATAAGAGAACAAAGACACATTTGAAAACAGGAACGTGTGTATTTACAATAGAGATTATTGTATTTGGGTCTCTTCATATCTACAAGTAGGAATATTTACTTTCTGTCATTAAAAATTTATATACTATAAACATTACAGATGTAAAGGCTCCAATTCTGCAAATTCTAACACATAATCTTAAGCTTTTGCAAGGTAAGGACCCAGGATCCTAAGGCTTTGAGTGAGTAGACACCCTCAGAAACATTTACTATCTCAAGCCAAGCTGGGCAGATGTTGGCAGATTTGTTGAAGTGCTGCAGCTGGCAAAGAATCAGGTCTTTGAAGAATGCTGGAAAGTCATAGGAAAGGTCACTTTTCATATCAGAATAAAGCACAATAGAAATAAAGTTTCTGTTCAGAAAAAGATACCACTCTGTCGCTAAAGCATGAGATTCTGTTTAGCTTGTTTCTCTGCATAATGTAATAGCTTCAGATGTTGACAGTCTGCATAATTTAGCTTGAAGAACTGAATTTAAATGGAATATAGGCTTTAGGTTTACTTATCATACTAAATTTTAATTATTTTTTTAAAGGAAGAGGTATACATTAATATGTGAGCAAGGTGGTGACTGAACTGCTCTAACCAGCATGATTATTAGAATTTAACATACAGTCTGGAACTTCTGAAGTACTGTCTCCAGGTGAAGTTGAAAGGAGATCAGTACAGAAATAACCGAGGCATACAGCTTCCTCTGTGTCCTATGCTCAGCCACAGAGCCTGTGTAAAATGATGGCACTACTGGATAACTCCATAACCATCTGTGATGATCCATGCCCAGGTATGAGTTATTGCACCCAAACTTTCAGATACCAGTTGATATATCTAAACGCCATGAAATAGTTTATTTCCTACAGACTAGACATGTTGGCAATGGCTGTCCCTAGATACAATAGTAAGAACTGTGGAAACCACGAAGATTTGAGTTCTGCAGCTTACTAACACTTACTAACACAACTTGTAAGTCTGCACAATTCAGACTCTCTCTCCCCACGTCTAAATGGAGATAACCTACTTTACACACCATTCTGATACACCCCTAGTAAATCAACACAAGTTTCTTTATAGATAACTTTGTAGTATCACATCATTATTATGGGGGATGTCTGCTTTCCTTAAGTCTATGACTTGAGCTGCTGCTAGAAACAGGACATAAAGGATTATGGCTTGGTTTGCCAAGCACCATGTAAAGGGATCTGAAATACCTAATAGACAATATAGCATTTACATACAAGCACTGCAATGACTGACATCTCCTAAAGGATATGGAGTCTGTGCGACCGAAAGGCAGGCAGGAAACCTTGGTAGTACTGTACACTTATTGTATTCACAGATAGTACACCTACTGTATATGGGGATCCAAACTTATTCTGCAGCTGTATCCAAGCTTCTAACCCCAAAAGCTAACTGGAAAAGGGAAAGAAAAAAGAGGGAGAGAAAGATTTCTTTGTTTATAAAATGTGAATTATTAAGCAACAGTAACAGAGACAAACATTTTTCAGTGTCTGGCAGTCTGCAACAGTCTACTAGCTGCAGGGAACTTTTTATTTTATTTATACAGAGTGTTTGCACCTAATTAAATGAAAAAGTAGAAATGTACAGAACTACCTGAAAGTAATTCAGGGAGCTGACAAAAAAAAAAGGTTAAAAAAAGGGTGAAGGCATATGCCCCACTTTGTGGGTGGTGTGTCGAACACAGGGACCTGTGTCATGGAGCTGCTGACCCTGAGAAAGAGTGTGATTCTTACACTTACATCATGTTATGTGGGGTCAGGCATTGTCATGTGACAGGCCATGATCCTCATATAAATCATTGCCATGTAAACTGTAAAAATCACACTTCGCTTCTTGAAGACAGAGCAGTCTCAAGAATTAAGATATCTGGCCATAAAACAGCAGCCACAATATTAGTGATATACAAAATTAACTCAGTCTTTTTCCTGAGGAACAGAGGCAAGCCAAACATCTGGCTGGTTTTGCTTGGTGTTATTTGGCTGAGGGAAAAGTGATAATTTTTGCTTTCTTCTTTTTCTAAAACCTTGTAGCAGTTTAATGGGTGAAAATTATTTAGCAGCGTAAAAAAGTACTCAAGTTTAACCAAATGATTTGTCTTTGGTCTCTGTGGGCATCTGTAAAAGTCTGGATAGAGACAGAATCTAATACCTTGCCTGGATTTTCTTCATCAGTCTGAAGATGAGCTGCTCCCATTACACAGTTTCACCCTCCTTTTCTCATACCCTCTAACCTTCACCAGCCATGGCCTTCAGTTAGATGATAGAGAGCAATCAAATTAAATTCAAGGCTTCCTGCACCTACCTAGTCAATAGCTGCTGACTGCCTCACCCTGGGGATGCTTCTGTGGCATAAGCAAGCATGAGATGTGACTCATCTTCTCATTGTCCCTGGGCAACAAACAGAGAAAAGACAGTCCTTTTCTGGGGGTCTCACTGATTCTGAGAGGCTCCTCTGAAGTAGGGTGCCCATGCCAGTACCTGCACCTGCATCAACAGTGTGCTGTGCTACAGACATTGCTCTGAGATATACTTCACGTGGACACACAGGGCCAACATGGACCAACAACCAACAGCTGAACTTCAGCATTTGTCACAGAACCCCACACCTTCTCCATACACTCCCACCTTGAGTCTTTCATTGAGCCCCATTGCATTGAGACCGAGGAATACTACAGGGCCAGAGCATCTGTGGCAGGAAGAGTTCGGCCCCAGAAAATGTATAAGGTGCCACCTCTCTGGCACATGGCACTTAGCGTGGAGTGGTCTTCCTGCAGCAGAATTGCGCCCCAGTGTCCCAGCTTTGCTTCTCAAAGGGACACGTCTAGTCCTTTGCAAATACAGGAGAAGGAGGCATGCAGAAAGGTGGAAACAGTGTCTGTCAGAGCTGCAAATGCTCCCAGCCGGGGCTGTGGGGAATGCGCAAGGCCATGGCTGTAGCGTTTGTCACGCTTCCAGCATAGCAATTAATTTGCCATTTATTTTACCAGTCACCTAATATTTTGGCTTTTGTGTCTCAGCCTCCTTCTCCAGCTATTTCCTAAATGTTTGTTTAACTGCATTATAATGTATGTTCCCTGGACCTTAAGGCACCCTTAATATCTCTTTAGCTGTTAGCTCTGCCCTCTAGTGCTGCATGCGACAGAAGAACTGGGTGTTGTGTTGCAGACCCATGACTGTCACAAAGCCCAGCTGGTGTTTAAAAGCTGACTGGTCAAATGCTAAATGGTCAAAAATCTACATGTTGACTAAACTGACTTGACATTTTTTGTGCCTCCTGGAGTGGGTTATCAGTCCATTTGTAGTGATTTAAACAGACCTCTGAAACACAGCCCACCTAAACCCCAGCATTTTACAATACCAACCAGTTCAACTGAAATTTATTTATTGCATGTTTATACGGCTCAACCTGTGACTCCGGTCCACCTCACAGGTTCTGGGATGCTGGCGATGTAACTAAGTGCTGTTCTGAGCAAAGAGCAACAGAGAAATTTCTTCACCTCAGTGCCTGGAGTTCAAGGTCAAGGTGGAATAATGGCTGAGCCAAAGAGAGCACAGGACTCTGCTGAAGCAAGAGGATTTTATGGCAGCCTGTCACAGTAACTAGACATGGTATATTCATGAAATGTGAGTTTCAGCTTGGACGCTTTGCAGTTTGCAAAGCACACACAAGAACTTCTGAGTGCTTTTGCACTTAAACAGCAGTATTTTTAAGTAGAGTTATATGCAAACTCTAAATTGCTGTGTTTTCCTAATTCCACTTGGGAAAAATGACATTGCTCAAACACACTGAAGCAGTTAGGATGTTGTCATGTTTCCTAACTCAGCAGAACTGAGTACAGGGAGATGAAGGCATGGTTGTTCATATCAATCTTTGAAATGCCTTCCCTCCTTGCACAAGCCAAGCACGCAATTACTGCGGTCACTATAAATTTTTGATAAGACAATAGAGGATACAAGAAAGGCATATGCTGAAGAAGCTTTGACTCTTATCATAGGTGCACATTCATACTTGAGAAGGAAATGCCCTTCCACACTCCCCAACCTCCCTTCCTACAGCCAGCACACTTAGCTTTCACAGTCCGACCTCTTTCACACCTCTCCATGATCTCTTCAAGATATGCAGGTACTTGAGGAGAGTAGAACTGAGCATCTGGGAATGAAAAGCCACTGAGTCATACGTGTAGGGTTCTATGCAAAGATCGTTGGAGGAATTAGCATGACAGAGAGTAGACTGGAAAAGCTAATGCAGGTGCAGATGGCACCAAGCTACTGTGGGAGTCTGGGGCACTGAAGCATGGAGAGAAGGAGGATAGAAAGAAAAAGATCCAGCTCTTTAGCTCTTAGGCTGAGGAAGCCTAATTTCTGTTTTCTCAACCCTCCACCTACATTCCTGCCCACAGTGTGGCCTTTCATATCTTCAGAAAATATGTTTAGCAGGTTCATCTCAATCTCTTCTCCTGCATCTTTTCTCCAACTCTTCAGCTTCTGAGTCTCACACTGACACTTAGCTCTCCCAGCATGGAGAAGGCTGAAGAAGCAGAGCCAGATTTGCTGCACAGACACAGGGTAAAGAAAAGTGCAGTTAATTCAAAGCCAGTCTCAGGGTCCTGTGTAAGGTGATGGTTATCAGGGATTCAGAGATATGAACAGAGGGCAGTTGGGCTGGGCTGTATGATGATAGTGAGAATGTTGTTTCAAAGAAGATCAAATACCTAAGCAACTTACAACAGCAGACCTACCTGCCATCAGCTTTACTACAGCTAGGTTACACTTTGGGAACACCATCTTGCATCTTCTCCTTTTCAATGCAACATCTCTTAGTTTGTGTCAGGGAAAGTGCATGCACAATATTCAAACCATACTCACACTACCCACCAAATATCATCCACAACATCTGAAGTTCACTACACTTCCACCCTTGCACTAAGTCCAATTGTCAGGAGTTGACTAACACTTAAACAGCTGTTAAGGTAGCCCCTGCAAGCTATAATGACAACTGGGGTTGGGCAACAACGTAATTTGTGCAACAAAATCAGTAACTGGTCTTAACAGTCTATGAATTAACATCAGTCTCTTGAACTGGTCAGCTCTTCCAAATGGGTTTGAGTTGAATAATGGGAGAAATTGTAATCGGTGTATCCACAAATGCAAGGCTACTAACATTGCAACCATTGATTTTTGTTACCTACTGCAAAAATTAGTAGTGGATTATTACTAGCTAAAAAAAAGCTGAATATATATATGTTGTTACATTAAAGATAGACTGGCATTATAACATGGACTCTTAGCAGTGGAAATAGCCAGGATATTTTTATATTAAAATATTTATTCTTTTTTTTAAAAAAAGAAAATAATTATACTCTCTCATTTGGTAAAAGAAAAATCAACACTCTGTGTCCTCAAATAATTGATCATTTTAGCTCTAAAAGTAGAAGGGAAGTTTGTAATAACTCTAGGTTCCTAGGCCAGCCCAGGGGTTGAATACTGCTATTGAGGAGATGACTAATTCTTTTTTTTTTAATATATAAATCATATATTTCATTTGCAAATAAAATTGAACCCTGCCCTGAAGTTTGACACATCTGCAATTTGTAATTGTACAAAGAAGCTGAGAGAACTGAATCAAAACAGAAGCTTTTTGTGCGTACGTGCGTGCGTGCATGCACACGCACATGGGTGTGTGGGTGTGCTGGTGCGGGTGTATGAGAAAGAGGGAGGGAGAGAAACAAGGAGAAAAATTTTCCTTGCTTCTTTATTTTTGCAACTCAGGACCTGGCAATAGGTGATTTCCAGACGTGGATCTAATGTTGCAGACCTCATCATATGCTGATGCCTCCAGAATTAGATTTGTGGCTAAGACTTCCCACTTGGAGAACTTTGATATATTTTATGTGCACCTCCTGAACGTGTGTTATGTTTCAGTAAATGTATGAAAAAGACACTCTAAAGCATGAACTGAAGCTAGATTTAAAGCTCAATATTTGCCAAAAGAAAAAAAAAAGGTGTTCTAGAATAGTAAGCTTAGTTAGTAGGCATCTGATAAAATATTTGAATAAATAAACCAGTACTTAATTATACAATAAATACTATCTAATTTCAACAGCTGAGGCATTGCTGACTAAGTTACTTTACTAAAAGCCAATTTTAAATCCGCAATGAATTATTGACCAATAGATAGTGCCTAAATTAATACCTGCTCATTCTGGCTTGGTCTATGGTCACAGCATATTTATTAATCCATCTTTTCTCTTTATCTGACTGATCTTTTTTGGTCTCTTTCAGTCTATTTGTTGCCCTTGTAGAGCACAACCAATACTTACTAGTAAGACAAGCCGTTTTAGGGGAGGAGAGGTGAGTGCATGAGAGCTTTGCACGTGAGTGCAAGTGCAATTATTCTGTGTCTTGGATTGCAATAGAAAGAAGTTTATTTTTTCAGTGTTTCAACCTTCTTTACCAGTCAGAGTTGTACCAAAAGAACAATCTTAGCTTCCCATCCAAGTCACGGTACCAGTGCTTCTATGGTTATGCTTAGACTTCTCTGGTTTTGTGTCCAACCCTCAGTGAAAACGCTTCCATCCCGGTAGATTGTACAAGGAACCTTCTTTTAATTTGGGCTTTGCATTTGAAATCTGGGGAAAAGAATTCCTGACATTTACCCTAGATGAAATATGGCTCACCAACTAAAACAAAGGCAAATCCAGCCTCCTGAACTACATAACTTACTAATTAGTCTTTGTTCCATAGGGACACAGGATACATGGAGTGACTAACAGGGACTAAACGTGACACATCTGTTTCACAAGCTGTAAGAAAGAGTAGGTGGATACAAACAGACCATGTTATAGCCAGAAATTGCAAATTCAATGACAAATTTAAAAGGAGATAGGAGGCAGTTCAATGTACATTAAGTAGGATGTCTCAGATTTTTGGGGCAGAGACAGAAACATTAAAAAGTCTAATAAAAGAGAAAGCACTGAAAAGGCAATTCTACATCAAATTAAATGGATAAGAATACTCCATGAGCCACACTAGTAATAAATATACAGAGGAGTAAAAGGGAAAGAAATTCTAAAAATGAGAACAACTTTCTACTTTGAAGAAATACCCAGACTTCAGTGTGTTTTGCTGAATTATTCCTTCAAGCCTTCTGAAAGTCAGGCATCACAATTACTCAGGCTATGGAAAAGCAGACTGTGACAGCCCTCAGCAGAGTTACATACCTGCTAAAGAAAACAAATTTTGCAGATTTAATTTCAGATCTAAGAATTTTATGAGTGTCCCTCCAACCCAATACTCTTAAAGGTCTCTGAATTTCAAGTTAACTTTGCACTCCGGAAGACACACATGTGCAGAATGTGAGCATGCAGTATTTAAAAGCCTGAAAACCCTTGGTCTCCAAAGGTCCACATGCTGCTGCCCATTTGCTTTGGCAGGGCTAATCCTTGGTTAAATATTGGCACAGCTTCAAATCATTAATTACAGATACATAGCTATTCATAGCCCTGATAGCTTCCACGCCCCAAAGCAGCTGCCACACTAAAAGGATAAGGCATACACAGAATGATATTTCCTGTTTGTCTGCTTTTCTTTCTCCTCCTAAATCTTCCCCATTGTGAGTATTGCCATCTTCCTGCTTCATCTCTGTTTCCACCCTTGCTTTTCTTTCTCTGTTTTCTATTTCATCTATCAAGTTGCTGCCCCTCCTTCCCTAACACTCTGTTCTTCTGTTTTTATTCATATTGACTTGTCCACTTTATTCTTTCTCTGTCATCCTAAACTGGGATGCAACAAAGAAAACAAAAAGTGAAAGGAACAAGATGAGGATTGCAACTCTAGTAAGCTTTCCCACATCTCATGTTATTTGTACATGAAGCCTTAGCATAGGTCTGGGGCTTAACTTGAGAAATAGTAATTTTTATTTGGAAAAAAGAAAGTAGCTCTCTAGCACACGTGGTTTCTGAGAAAACATTATCCAAGCGTACCCTGAAGGCTAAGAAACCAAAGGCAAATAAAAGGAGCCTCAAATTGATTATTTTTAAGCCAGAAGGCAAATAAAAAGGAACTCCAAATTGATTCTTTTTAAGCCACCCTCATCACATACGATTTTGGAACACCTAGTTCTGGCAACACTGCAACATGGATCAAGTGTTGGATTTGCCAGAAATCAGTCTGAGCTTCCTCCATACATTTGCTTCCTCTTCTACTCTTACCTACGAGTGCAGGACGTTTAAAGACTGACTGTTAAAATCTATCACCTGCAAACTAGCAAAACAGCAGTGTGTACCCTGAAAACTGGTGAAAAGAAGCAGCAGCGATAGAAACAGGGAATAAAGCAATTTCATTACTGCCATGCTCCCTCCTTTCTCAATTCCCAAATGAGGAGGGGCTCTGAGTCTGGCTCTGAAACCAATGCACTCTTCTGCCTCATTTCTAGGGCTGGTCCACCAGGCCACACGTCCTCTTGTGACCACAGACAGCAAATAATGACAACAATGAGTGGTAGTGTGATAACGCAGGTAAGTGGTGACCATTTTTTTCCTTAGGTTCCCAGGGGAGAGAAGGGAACATGCTAAGCTACAGCATCATCTTCCTCTTGGGTCTGGGGGGTATTTGGTGTCCTCCACTTTGCTTTGCTTTTCTTTCAATAGCTTCAGCAATGTCTCAGTAATGACCCAGCTTAAATAAGACACTTGTCCAAATGTGAGGGGATGTCTGTGATGGATTCAGTGTTTAACTCTCATTGGCTTTGCATTTTCTGTTTTGTTTTGTTAGGAGAGGGAGCAGCGGCATCAAAAAATTACCTAAGTGTAATGTTGTTCCCTGTTCTCAGTTGTTTCCTCCTGTTTGTGTGGCTACAGTGTTTGGAACTCTGGTGGGCATCACAGTATTTCTGGTTTGATTAACACAGGTTGTACTGGAAATACCACATGATATGCTTCTCTCTGTGCAGCTACTACCTTATTTTTCAATCATTTTCAGGCATGAATCCACCTATTCCACTCCAAGCTGATCTAAAGCTCAGAAATCAAAAACTGTGGAATCCATAAAGGAAATAGCATACAAAGAAAAACAGCTATTTACAATTATAGTGACTGGGGTTTTTCCAAGAAATTCTGATTTTGTGTATTCCTCTGCCCATGATGTTTCAGTTTCTGCGGTGGATAGCTTGATGGATCTGAATTGGAATGATGCTCAACACAGAAAAGGCAGAAAAAAGTGCAGAAACCTTGGCAGCGTTGCTGTTGGCTGTTTGCTGGTGGTGAGGATATGGAGACTAATCAACAGTGTAGTTCAGGACACGGTGAGTTAGGGCTTAATTGCAGAGAGTGAGCCATGGAAGGGATTCAGCAATTCCTGTCCAAACTGAACATAACGTAAGAGTTTGATGTGTGTAATTCAGAGATGTGCACCCCTTATGAATATATGTATGTCGTGAGGAAGCTGAATGCTTCTAAGGTCTCAGCAATGCCAGGGGATCGTAGATTCAGGTTCACCTTTCCAGAAGTGCGTCATGTTCTTTCTGCAAGTTAACATCACTCTGTTCCTCCTCTACATTCAGGCACACCTGTCTCTTTCCTGAACCTTCTTGCCATTTTGCAGCTGTAGTGCTACCTGGGTAAATGGGGATAAAACAGACTGTAAACTTATCCTGGCTCTTTCATGCACCATACAGGAAGATAAGGTGCTTAAAATGAGCAGTAATATCTGAGGCTGAATGGTGCCTCTAGGAGCTGGCAGAAACTGCATTTTGAAGCAGCATCTTTTTGAAAGTCAATGGGTCTCAGAGATACAGCCAAACTGTTACAAAAATTCCTGACTGTAATGCTCATTTGTCCAGTTCATAAATCTGCCTCTCTATTCTTCAAAGTGCCAAAAGCTATCTAGCCAGACATCCAGCTTTTATAAGACAGTCTAACAAGCTGTCTGGCTCAATTAGTTGAACTCTGATGGTGCTCCAGATTTTCAGTCAGCAGACCACTTTGTAAGGAGAATATCTGCTTGTAGACCCCATTCCCTTCCGGTACCAGTAGCTTAAACTACAATGTTATAGTTCTAAAATGTTTTTTTCAATGAACCACAAGAAAGAGCTCTGCAGTCCATCCACACACCACAGTTTCAGATCCTTGATTCCTCAGCCTTTTTTTTTTGGCCTTCTTCACTGTAGATGGTGGAAGCGATACTTTCTATGGTCTGGTTGTGCATAACACAACGTGAAAAAAAAGCTGCATACTTGGTTATGACTGAGAAATTCTGAGTACAAAAGTACTCTTAGGGATTTCTTCAGCCTGAGCTCACTTTGTTCTTGGATAATCCCATAACAAGCTGTTCTATATGATCACAGATGTAAATGGCCTCACAGAAGCTGGACTCTAATACCACGTTAGACTGTATATGGTTATACCTAATTGCTGTTTCCATTATAAATTCTAGTAAAAAGCTGCTATGGCTCAGTTAAACAGAAGCAGTCCTTTTAACAGCTCGGTTAGGGCTTTACATCAATACGGAGTAAAATAACCACTAGAATGACAGTTTTGTTGTGATGCCTCTTCATAAAAACTAACAACACTTAAGTAACCTCTTTTTTTCCAAGCTGCCCAATTAGCCTGATTCTTCAAGTTTTACCCTTGGCAGCCAGTGTACATATAGAGAGATTCTCTTTCTCTCTTGGTAGTCAAGGAGCAGAGATGTTTTCACCTTCCCGTGTTTTTCTGTTCCCTTCTAATGGCTTCAGCAACGTTCCCATCAGCACTCCCAAGAACCTGGCTGCTTTGGTGATCCCTCACTAGTAATGTAGGCATCAGTAATGCAGCCATACAGACAAGACTTTAAGGAACAAAATCCAACCAGAAACATGAGAAACTGGAGACTCAAAATGAATTGTTCCCACCATTTCATGTATGGTTTTATTTTTTTTACAGTGGCCATGCAAAGCTTACTCAAATATGTTCTATTCTCACTGGAAATTGACAATGATAAAATTGTCAGGCATGCAAAACACAAAGAACAAAGGTAAATAGCGTATGCCCCCTCCCTGGCAGTGTTCAAGGCCAGGTTGGATGGGGCTTGGAGCAACCTGATCTAGTGGGAGGTGTCCCTGCCCATGGCAGGGGAGTTGGAACTGGATGATCTTTAAGGTCCCTTCCAACCCAAACCATTCTATGATTTTATGAAATACACAATGGGAATGCAATGTTATTAGGCCTTTTATGTTTTCAGGATTTATCACATTTCAGCAAGCAAATTCAGCAAAACCATACAGATTCCGTTTTGTCTGTGTTTAGTTTTTGGATTTTGAACAACCTCTAGCAATACAAAACAAACCCAAATAAGATGCTGCTTCTGTATAATACATGGTTGACTTAATTCTGTACAAAATTTCAGCTAAATGCTTAAAGCGTAACAACAACAGCTTATCATCCTATATGAAGCAAATATCAGACAAGAAAAGCTATTTTAAAACTACTTGCACTGACTGCAACACATTTTAGAGCAGGCCCTATTTTTGTAAACTTCACAAGTTAATGTGCTATTTTTATGAGAGATAATCATCAGGATTATGTGGAGAGATGTTGGCAACGTAACACATATAGTAAAACAATTCTCAAAATACTAGACATTATTCTCAATTATGTTTTCTATTTGATTGTTAAAAGCCAGTCTTGTTGACCCAGCAATACACACTTGGCTTTGCAGCCACTGTTGCTGTTAATAACGTCTTGGGAAATCCTAGGCCTTTGAAACTCTATGCAAATTGTCTAAAAGGAGCCAACGTTAACACTCAGGCTGAATTAGAAAATAGGAAAATACACAAAGTAAGTAGTTTAAGGACAAAGTTGTCTGTAGCTAAAATTGAGCACTGATTCACAGTGACATTGTAAAAACACTAAACTGTACATTAAAATTCCTAAACATTGCTGCTATTCACAACAGGCCAATGCAAACATTCGTTACTTCTGTATCTGAGAGTGAATTTGTAAGTTAGGAAAATGATGTCAGTATAAAAGAATTCAAAACTAATTTTATCTGATTGGCAAGTGAGCTCAAGTACTGAGATACTAAATAAATATTTGACAGCACCATTCCATAGTATAACTTATTTCACATATGCACTAAATTAAAAGGAAAGCTTTTCTAAACTGCAAGCAATTTCCAGGCTAACCACTAAGCAGAATGACGGTGATGGCTGCCATTGTGACATGGTAGAGCACCTTCTCACCCTTGCAAAGGTCACCAGAGTCTGGAGCAAATAATCAAAACCACAAGGCAGAGAACGGTACAGTCGTTTCAGTTTTGTCACACTTGTGACAGGGAATTTAAATTTATACCACTGAGTACTTCTGCTCATGGGGAGGGGGAAACAATGCTGAATGCCTGACCTTGTATTTGTGTCAGTAAGGTTATCATTATCAATAAGGAGCTCAGAGTCTTGCCTAGCAATGGGCACTGCTGGGAAAACTCATTCCAACATGTTAGGGCTGTTGTTAAGATCCTATTTGAATCTGTGATGTGTCCCAATGAGTGTGTGGGAATGCATTCCTCATGCAACAACCAATACTCACAGGCACATGATGGCACAGGGGAAGACACTACAGGTATGCAAAAACTATTAGATTTGATGCACAAACAGACCCAGACCTCAGAAATGCTTTCAAAGAGGAAGCTGAGATACTGTGTGCACCATTTTTTTATTGTATGTTGAAATGGAAGTTGCAGAGGGGCTATAATTTCAGGTCCCCACAGTTTTGGAAAAGGTAGGTCTATTCAGTGATTCCCTAGCAAAGCAGAGTTTGTATTAAAAGCTCTGATATTTAAGATTCAAGCAAAAAAGGAAGAGTTTCACTTGATTACAAGGATTTAGAGCTGCATTTTTAATACTGTAATTATGGAGATAGATAATCAACTTGGTTTAGACTTTGCTGGAATACTAGGGTCAAGCTTAGAACTGAAGCTCCCTCAAATTGAGAGACTATTATGCAGAATTTTTATTTAAACCCTCATAGAACTAATAAATAACTACAAAGTTCAGCTGGTTTATATCCCAGAGGACTTATCAAGGGCAAGGTTCATACCTAATTATGAGAAAATATAGGTAACACTTCTCTGAAATGCAAGCCTTACTTATATGTAATACCGTATGCTTTTAAAATACTACAATGCACATGCTACTACAATGTTTTGGATGTTAAATGAAAACCAAAAAGTATTCAATAATAGTTACACTTATGAAACAATCACCAAAAAATCTCTGTTTTTTTCCCCATTACAGAAAAAGGAGGAGAGTTGTAGACATCTATTTATCAAAACTCAAAAGAAGTAAAATGGAAATGAAAACTCAATTTATATGGTGAGATAAAATTCAGAATGACATTTTTCAGTTTTTTATAATACATTTTATGTTTCCTGCGTCACTCTTTTCCATAACTTAGAGAAGGCTGAAGTACCTACTCATTATCCTACAAATCATGAAACCTTAACTAGTATGCCATTAAAACACTTGAACTATTAAAAGGAAAATGAATACAGACAGTGTTGGAGGCTCTACATTAACCTTCACTCTCAGTCTAACAATTTATATAATATGTGAATAAACACGCTCTCATTTTCTTGACGTACTTTCTGTCATGTACACAGGGTCCTTTTCTTTCTAGAGAGTGCTAATACAAAAAAAATGCATTTGTTGTGAAGCTTCACTAATACAATACAGAGTCTGTATGGCACTTTGGCATTGTTCTGGATGAAAAGCATTACAAGCACGTAAGCTGTGTCATTAAAAAAAACAATTTGGGAGATTAGAAAGAGTGAAAAAGAGAAAGAAAATAGTGGTTCTGAAAGAAAATAATGGTGCTGGGAAGTCAACATTTTATCTTCCTAGGCTCACAGTGCCACATAATCAACAATGTGAAGAAGCTGTTCACTTTATGTATCATTGCAAAATAAACTCTTTTTGTGTGCATGGATGTTCTGTTGCACTTCGGAATTGACTACAATTCACGGCTATTGAAACACCAGCAGTAAACTGTTTTCTAGCAACATGGAGTCAGAAGGTTGACCCACAAGTCAGTACTTATTCAGTAACCTACTAGCCTTGTTTCCAAAGCTCAGAGGTCTCAACATCTTTTGCAGTTTCTTCTGGTTTAAAACTTTTGGCCTAAATATCCATGCACAGATGCTACAAGTGTAATTTATGGGTAAGTACATCTGCCCCTAAGTTGGGCATAGATTGGATACAACTCTTGGATTTGTGGAGGTTTGAAAAGTTATTTGAATGACAGGTTTACGTAATTTCATGTATAATTTGTGGCAGAAGTTTGGACTGTCTGTATTATTTCAAACTACAGGGAAATTAACAGCTGTTAAATTTAATAGTATCTCTGGGATTATGAATGTGTGGTATAAAGCTGTGGCATACTGGATGACTAAAAAATTTTTAATAATAATGCTATTAAACAGCTAGTGTGATGTCAATGTATTATTCCAAATTATGTCAGCCTAAATTGGTAATTTCAATTACATATATATTCCAGATACTCCTGATTCTGACCACACTTAGTTTGAGCTGAAGCATAATACATTCTGACCTCAGTCTACGTTAACTGCCAGTCCAGAGCCGACATTCTTTGTTAGTATAAAATTGTCAGAAAACACCTTATTTTTATCAGGAAAGAACTTGAATAAAGGAAATACATTTTTGCCACCACAATAACTTACTGTTTTCAATTAATATTACTGAAAAATATATTTTTAGTAGGTGAAAGATTTTAACATGGGATCTAAAGGCAATTGCATTGCTCTTTTTTCTCTGATCTTTTATTACGTCTTCTTCCATCTTTTCCTACCTCATCACCTCCTGTTATGACCCTAGTGCACTGCTGCACAGTCTGTCAAGCAGTAATAGTTTCTCTTCTGGCCTTTTTCGGAGCGTAGGCTTCAATTTCCTGCAGATCTGCATGGTGCCTGGAGAACTGGTTTGTTTTGAAATGAGGTTGGTTTACCACCCTGTGTTGTAAATGCCACTCTAAACAGTGCAAGCACATATGTTGGTTTGGCTTATCCATGTCTTTCAAATCTCCAGTGTTACGCTCCAGTAAATTTTACCACAGAACCCTTGCAACAGGCACATTCCACCCACCCGAAGCCTAACCCTCTACAAATCTGCTCACACAAACGTCTTGCTTCTCTGTATCATTTTTTTAGTCCATTCCTGTAGCATGGAGTGGTCGTTCTGGCTGTCAAGTGTCATTTTCATCTGGAAAGGACAAAAAGACAAGCAAAGAAAAACAAATAATTCTACAAAAATGATGAATAAAGCAACTGGAACTGATAATGTTCATTCACCAGTGACTACAGATTCCATGACATGCAACAAGGGTCTGAAATAAAGATTCTCAGACTTTTTCTCAGCTGAGGAAGAGCAAATGATGGTAGTAAAGTGATGGCAGTGATGGCTGAGGGAAATTGTTAGGATAGTCACTACCTCACACCTGCCTCACTGAAGACGGAGCCCACCTCTCTTCCCTCACTACAAGGGGAACGCAGACACCTTGTTTATAGGCCTAACACACACCGCGTGCGTAATTCTACTGCATCCATTACACAAAGGCTGCAGCTTGTCTTGCAATATCTGCAGCTCTAGACTCTCTCACCCTTTCTGCGATGAAACCCCCTTTGTTCCACCCATTTGCAGGATAGCTGGAACCATCAGGCTCCAGGACCATGTCAACAGAGGAGGTAATGGTGACTGGAAGAGGTAAAGCCAGAACAAAGCAGCACCCCCTTGGCTGAGGCACAGCTCTGTGGAAAAGTCTCTGGTGGTCCTGCGAGTCAGCAAGACAAGGATCAGCCAGCACCAAAGAACATCAGCCCTAGAAGCAAAGGTGGCCAACTGCATCCTGAGCTGTATTAACAGGAACATAGCCAGTAGCTCCAAAGCAGTTATTACCTCCCTCTATTCAGTGCTCATTAGACCACATCTGGAAAACTGCATACAGTTTTGGATCCCCAGTACAAGATAAATTGGTGTGAGCTCAGTGAAGGGCCATCAAGATGGTTAGGGAGGGCTGGAGTGCTTGTCCTGTGAGGAGATGCTGAAGGAGCACAGCTTGTTCAGCCTGGAGAAGGGAAGACTTTTGGTGGATCTAATAAAAAAACCTGCCATTGCCTGTTGGGAGGCTGTTAAGAAGATGAAGCCAGGCTCTTCACACAGTGGTGCATGATGGGAGGACAAGTGACAACAGACATGAGATGAAAGAAGAGAGGTTTTTATTGGATATTAGGAAAAACTTTTTCTCTATTAGGATAATAAAGCAGTGGAACAGGTTGCTCAGAAAGACTGTGCCATCTCCATCCTTGGACATTTTCAAGATCAAAGCCCTGAGCCACCTGCTCTGATCTCAGAGCCAATCCTACTCTGAGCAGCAAGTCAGACAGGATGACCGCCCCAGATCCTCTCCAAACTGAATTATTCTGTGATTTTGTAATTGTAAATCATTAAGTGCGCTGTTCAGAAAAACAGCTGCTGGAAAAGGCAGCTTTAGTTACCTCTTACATCTTGGTTTCACTCTGTCTGAAAATCTGCATGCAGATGAATACTGTGTTGCAGTCTGAAAGATTTTAAGGCTACTATAAGACCACAGCTATCTTCCCAATTGATAAGCTCTATAGAGCTGACTCTTGGGAAATGTTGATACTTACGGTGTTTCTATTTGAGTGTTTTCTTCCAGCATCTTATCTCCTAAATCCACACCTCAACCCCATACTGCTGCAGTATTCAGTGAATGACAGGAATACAGCAGGAGAATGACCATGGGTAACTCCAGTGCAACCCTGTAAAATCACAGAGAAAGCATCAGGAAGAGATAATGCTGCAGAATGTTATAAAAGGAGTATTGAG
Source organism: Aegotheles bennettii (assembly GCA_013398125.1). Classification (NCBI taxonomy): domain Eukaryota; kingdom Metazoa; phylum Chordata; class Aves; order Caprimulgiformes; family Aegothelidae; genus Aegotheles; species Aegotheles bennettii. The sequence continues at coordinate 314,092 of VZRW01003356.1, read as the reverse complement.
AAGCACAGTCATTCAATTGGCATGTAAAAAGCTTTCTCTGCCTTCCTCATGTAAGATTATTTTGTTTGTCTTCACTTCAGGACTGATACTTTTTTCTCAGTACAAAATAAGAGTATACCACATAAGGTCACAGTATACATTATTGGTCATAACAGCTTAGCATCAATCTCACACTTCTAACAACGATAATTCTTTCTGCTTGTAACTGGCTATTGCTTCACCCAGCTGTCATGACTCTTCTGTATTAACATTTGTTCTTCATCCATCCCCACTCTCCTCTAAATTTTTACTTTTCTCCCATACTTTCAGAGATCCTCAGCCTGCACATTTTCTGACTGCTTTCTGCCTTCAATGTTAGCCAGACTGTGACTGACAGGAAGAGAAAACATGTAAGGCCGGTCGCCCTGCTGTGGAAAACATACACAATGGATGCAAAAATACACAGGCTTGGTAATATTGCTATAATGAAGAACATAGGAGGTAAGGCTAGCTCCATCAAATAACTTTAAATAATACATTAATCAACATGGAAAAGGAGACATTGCACTTGAATTGATGAGCCATGAGAAAAGCCAGAAATCCAGGGTGTTTGTGAGACCTGGTACCTATCATCCATGTTGTCCATGAATGCCACTTGTAAATATGTTTCCCCTAGTGGCAGGTGATGTTTAGGCTCTCCAGGTAACAACCTGGAGGACTTCTGTTTGCCTTCTCCCAGTAGTGGGGGGGAAGAGGCAACTGGCTGCTGCCAATGGCCACTGGACACTTCTACACCGCCAACTCACCGGCAGGACAACTGCACACCGACCAGCAGCTAGTTCAGCTCTGTGACCAGAACCTGGGGGCACAGCAGCTCTGCTCACAAGGCTCAGATTTCTTCAAGGACACTGTGGATGCATAGGCGAGTTCAAGGGTGTGAGTCACACAATCTGTAACATGGAAAGTTAGAGATGAGATAAAGGCAACTTAATCAAATGTATTATGAACAGCTCGCTTTTTAAAACTGTATTTTAATTTTTTTAAGTTCATTTGTTTAACATTACTTTTAGCAAATGTTTTGGGATGTTTTATATTTGCATTCATTTAATATTACTTTAAAAAAATAAATACGTTAAGTGCATTTGTTTAACATCATTTTTAAAAACCATGTTTTGATGGTTTTTTAAAAGTTTAACATTAACATTTGTTTACCATTACTTTTAGAAAATATCTCACATTTGATTGAATTGCCTTTATCTCATCGTTAATTTTTTGTTTTACAAGTTTTGTGACTTGTAGAAGTGTCCGGCGGTCATTGGCAGCAGCCAGTTGTCCCAGACCCATCGTGGGACATCATTTCAATGTTAGATGGGAACAACAGCAGCTACTCAAGATGCCAGGGCTTCTCCACATACAAGGTATGTGCTTTTATACCACTTCACACTGAAAGCAAAATGCTCATGGGCTTCCAAGGAAATCTTAAACCATGACAAATCTTGACACTCTGATCAGTGTCATCTTTCCAATGGACTTAATGAAATCAGGACCTTGCCTCTAGACTAATTAAAGTACTTGTCCCATTCTGTATCTTTGAAAGATTCACTCTATTTGGGGTACACTGTGTGTGTATTTGATGTAATTCTGAAAAATCTTTATTCCTGCAAAGAGCTTTTCCTCCAGAAGATTAAAGCAGCAGCATCGTTCATATACCAAAGAAGTATGTATTGAAACGGATATCCTCTATAAAAGCAGACAGCATTCCACTGATAATATCTAGAAATCCCTTAGGATTGATTGCCTGTTTCTATTTTACATACAAAGTATAATTAAAGAAAAAAAATTGAGTGTGAAATTCACAGTATGAATTCTTGAACTAATTTCATTGATGTCAGTAGAATTACAGTGGAGATTAATTTAGTTCTGTGACTGTCAAGGAAAGAAGCTGTTAAAATACAGTTATGGATTTTTTTTTTGATGCGCCTTTATTTTTCTGGAAATGAAAGGACATAAAAATACATTATTTATGGATCCATATATTGTCTTAATAACATATCCAATCTGAAATAAGTATGATTGACCCTTCATAATTTATTATTCTCTTCACTAATGTGCTTATTACAACAGATAGTTGAAGGGTTGCCATTAGGGTTTTGTCACCATTTGATGTAAACCAAACTGAAAGTTATTTTTAGATCTCATGTATTCAATATTTAAAATATATTTCCTACATAAAAATGCAGAGATTATGGAAATTCTTTAGAAATATGGTCTTGGCCTTGTTTTTGCATGTTTTTCTACGTTATTGCACACTTTTTTGGATATGTTACAGTATTTCCAATCAGCCATTAGTAATAGGTTTAGCAGTTGTTTCAACCTCCCTCAAAATTCTTGTTCTCATTTTTATTCCATAGAAGGCAATTTAGGGATCCATCTGCAAACCCTTCCTATCCAAAGCAGTGCTTGCTACCATTAACAGTTCTTGCAAAATCAAAGTAGCAAGTACTTTACCTAATAATGGGAGTATGGAGGATTGGAACTTAGGTTGCAAATGTTCATTTAATTTGGGGAGGACATCCAAGCAACCCATGTTTCACACTACAGGTGTATACCATGTTCCATAACTCCTGCTTTCTAATGCTGCTTCTGACCAGCTGTATCTACTTGAATATGGGCCATACTGTCTCCATGATTCAGTTTACCTGGATTTAGAATAGAAACAAAAACTGTCCCATGGCATTTGGGAACACAGTGCCTCACTAGGTAATTTGAGAACTAACTGTGCCAGTGACAGAAGTACACTGAGGTCTTCAGTGGAAGCACACCCTTCTCAAGAGTCCATGAAAAGCAAAATTTTCAAAAAGATCTTACCCTATCCTTCATTTCTATGTGGGCATCACATCTGTAACCCCCACTTATTGCTTCTGTAGCAGCAGTATCTAGTGGTCCCACTCAGGGGCACATTACACTAAACACTAAAGAACATCCTGACAACAATAATATTTATGCATCACTTTGTCCATATAACTGTGTTTGCATCTCGAGGCATCTAATTTCAGGTTCCCTATGCAGTCAACAGGGAGCAGGTGGATTTTTAACTTCTCACAGGTTATAAAGGGAATCTGCTCTTCTAATTTAAGCAGTTAATTTAGATGCCTAAAACTCAGCTGTGCCCAAAACTGTGCATTGAAGCAACTGAATACAAACAAAACAAAGCCAAAGCCTCGGGTGTCCAGTTCAAAGTGGTAATTTGGGAAGGAATCCTCACTGAAAGGAGCAATGACTCTCAACCACCCAGAAGACTGTATAAAATAGGTATTTATGCTATCTCTCCATCTAAATTCCCTACTGTGCTCCAACCTTTTGTTAGTGAGCCAGATTAAAAGGACCTCTCTCCATTCAAGTCTAATCCAAAATCCAGTGTTTCACAATGTTTCCTTTCTCAAAGAATCAAGCACATTTTTTACTTTTAAGAAATCACAAATAAGAAATATATGATAATGGAAATGGCAGAGGCATGAAATATCTGCTCTGTTAAAGCAACAGTACTTATTCCAAGTTCAGAGAAAGCAGACACGATTGCCAAGGCATTTGACCACAATAATTTTCATTTTCCATTTTAAATGCTACTGTTGTCTTTTGCTTTTATCCAATAAAACTCTGCTCAGGTTTCTACCTGCTAAGACAATACCGATGCTATGATTTTTAGTTTACTCATCAACAATTAACTGCCTTAAAAGGCTTTTATTTCACCGTTGCAAACTAACATTATTAGAAAAGTCCAAAATACAATGTACAGAGTAGAACAGGTCTATCAAACACGATTTTCAAACTGCAGAACTGTTGGATGCTACCATGTACTTAATCTAAATTCTGATTAGGTCTACTAAACTCTACCAGTTATTTGAATGCAACAATCTGGAAATGTTTTTTCATAGCACAAAACACAAAGCTCAAGCAAAAACCTTTGCCAAATATCTTTAAGAGTTCACATTTATATCTTTCAATGCGTGACTTACAAATGTCTGTAAATTGAAAAAAAAAAAGCACAGCAGCACAGTGTAGGAACAAAGGATTTTATTGCACTTTGTAAAGGGTATCCTATTCCATCACTGCTTCTGTCAGCCTAGTACATTTCACATGACTGCAACAACTGGGAACTAATTCAAAGAAGTATTAAACAGTGAGTTTTATTGACGTTTATTTTGACACAGACAGAAGATTAGGATGTGCAATAAAATACCACTCTACTTGTGAACCTAAGTTTTATTTTTATTTGCAGCCACACAAATCTTACTACAGTGAGTTTTTATTCCTCTAATTTTGACTTTGTTTTTTTTTTAACATAGCTCTAAGCCAAATATACTAGGCTACTGGGGAAGCCATTCGCGGTCAAACTGGTACCACAAGTCTGTACCACATGGAAAGTTAGTCCATATCAGTGTACTGTTGATAGATATATGCAACAGCAGTTAAACATATGTACTATGTCCTTGTCAGGAATGTAAGTCAACTTTCCAAACTTTTATCAAACTAGTTTTCCCAAACAAATCTTCTAAGGGCAAATGTAACAGAAATTTCAACATTTCTTACTTAAACTATAAATTAAACTAGATTTAAATTCTAGTTAGAGAAGAGATTCTTCTGCATAGCAAATGAAAGCATGCTTTGAAATGCACTTTAAATGTGTTATGTTGGAAGAAGTACATGTAGATAAAATTCTGGAGCTGGTTATGGAGGAACTTCTATAGGAGCTCTCTGGTTTTGTGCTTACTGATCTACTTCAGTAGGTGATGATAACCAATCACATATGCATTTGTAGGACTGATGCCATGGCTTATCAAAGACTCACACACAGATAATAATTGTGAAACATTGCCAACTCATTATTATTTGAGTAACTGTGGTAAAGTTCAAAGACTTTATCTGGTTGAATCTTTGTTCTTTGTTAAAGTAATTCTCTGCCACAAAGATTCACTGACACAGAATGGAGATTGAAAGCAGTCCTTCAAATTTTTCTGAAATAATGGGAATACAATGGAAGAACCAACCTTGACCTCTCACAACTAGGAAAAATAGCTGTTACGGGAATGTCTTAAACACAAAGCAGCCACACATCTTTCTCTGACTGAAAATGCCATCTGGTTGACATTCAGAAGGCTTCCTTATTTGTGTGGCATTTCCAGATGTATGTCAGCATGATCAGAGCCACTGTACAGGGACTACAACCAGGATGCCAATGTGTTAAGATGAGCTGGAACATAGCAACAAACCTGCATATGCACTGAAGTTGGTGACTTTCAGAAAACACTCGACTGACTGCACAGACATGACAGTCTGTGTATACCTGGCTGCTCAGGCATCTCCAGATTTGCATATATTCCCTGCTTCCTGAACTTGAAGGAGGCCAGTTCCTCTCCTGCACTTCCTGTGGCTTCATCTGAAATTTCACATAGATATATTTTTGCCAATCAATTTTATACCTTAGAATTGACAGAATAATACAAGTTGGAAGTGACTTCCAAGGTCATGTGACCAACTTTTTGTTCCAAGCAGAACTACAAGTAAGAGCAGGTTACTCATGGCCTTGTCCAGCCATGTTTTGAAAATCTCCAACAGTAGACACACCACTGTGTCTCTGAGCCCTGCTTCAGTGCTCAGCCACTCTCATTGCCATGAATCTTCTCCTTATATCCAACTGGAATTTCCATTGTTGAAACTTGTGACCATTGTCTCTTAGTCTTTCATAAGACATCTTCAAGGAGAATCTGGCTTCTTCTTCTCTATAACCTCTTTTAGGTAGCAGAAGACTGCTATTAGATCCAGAAATGATGTAGCTGCTGATGCACCCTCTGACTTTGTCACATTGCTGGTTTGGACCCCCAAAAATTATCTGGGTAGGGCAGGATATTCCCAGACTACGGTATGTGTACTACTAACAGTATAAAAGCAACTTTTGAAAAGGCAACAGCAGCACAGAAGTACAAATGCTGGCACAAAGCCAGTGTCTGCTGGTGCCATGCTCAGGGAAGAAAAACATTTTGGGAAGTCTTGATCTATCAGTTCTTGCAGGGCAGTACATGAAAAGCCGTGTCAGACATTAAAACATCATTTATTTATGCTTTAATGTGAACATGTAGAGCATACCAAAAAAGCATCCAAGAAAAAAGATATACTCACTTGACCATTTTTTACTCATAGCAGCAATTAACAGATGTGGACCTTCTTGTCACAATCACTTAACTTTGGGAAAGATCAGCTCCTTCCGATCCAGTGTAGTAGTTTAAAAAGTTAACCACCTACAACTGTTTTCTGACATACTTGTAGTCAAAGTCCTCCACAGCTGAGCTGTGTTAACATGATCTTAAGTGAAGCAAGACCTGTAACAAACAGCTGTGAACTGTAGTATCCTAAATTTATTGTGCCTGTTCTCTGCGACATACTTCAGTTTGACTTACATAAAGGGAGGTACGGAAAAGGGAAGGAAAAGTCTAACAATTAGCTTGTTTCAAGTCAAATTCCTCCAGCCAGTGAGGCAAATTCCTAGAAAAATTTACTTGTAGATTTATAAACACATGCCTACTGCTAAAAATACCAACTTGCTTCTAGACTCAAGTGAGTCCAACAATCACAGGTCCAACAAATCAGAGGAAGCTACTGCATGACAAGTGTCCTTCTGCACCGAAAACATTCAGTTACTGCAGCCTGGCATCAGTCGGTAACAACACACGTGGGAGAATCTTCACTGGTTACAGAGTCAAGCTGGGGAAAGCATGAATGGATGGAATCCAGGAACAAAACTCCTTTTGGGAGACTGGGCTAGTCAGTCTCTGAATTGGCTCTTGTCACTTCTGGTCTGTGGGACCTAATAGCCCAGAGGCCCCGAAGCTGCTGGTTAGCAAGACCAAAGACCTTCAGAACCATACTACTAACCCATAGGTAGAACCTATTCATTTTCTCTGACAAGTATTTAAGCTACTTTTCATTTCTTTTAAATTTGCTAAAAAGGTAAGTAAGAAGAGAATTGGGTCAGCATTCAACGAGAGTCTAGAACAATTAGGAGGAACTTCAGACAATCAAGTTAAAAGTTTGAACTGTGGAACTTGGCCTGCAGCTTACAAAATATAAAAAGACATCTGTAATACCTTACTTAATCGGTCATTCTAAAACGACCAGTGGAAAGGCATTGTCTAAAAACCTAATGATTTTAAAAGAATGCTAAAATTAGAGCTAGCTGGGAATTCTTGGATGAAAAATTTTTCATCACGCAATACTCCTGTGGATTGGTTGAAAACAGGACACTGAACATGTACATATTCTCCTAACACTTCAGGTGTATATACTGAGACACGTCACAGATGAGAAATGGAGAAGACAGACCAGGACTCACACGCTTTGGTACACACACTTCTGAAGTCTCATTTCTACAACTAATTGCTTCTTTGACAAAACTCAGGCTCTTCTTGAATTTTCAAGTGGTACCACAACACAGACAAAAAGGAGTCCGGAAAATTGGTAGTGCGGCACTATAGCATCATTAGCCAGTCCAGATCCAAAGACAGGGATTTCAGTCTCTCACATCCCAAACAAATACACAGGTGGCAAATATATGGCTGCCTTCTCTCTCTTAGGGGATGAAACCAGGGGCTTGCTTTCCTGTAGTCTTTTTATATATAAAATGTTGATTCAAATCTGTTCAGTGATGTTGCACTCCTTCCAACAGATTTCAATCAAATGAGAGCTGATGACTTGCACGTTTGCCTCCTGTCTGGCCTCCCTCGCACAAACAGATCCCAAGTGGGCTAATTGTCCTGAACTACTCTTCATCCCACACGGTTATTATTTTGCAATGTCCCTTCTTTCTGCAAAATCAGATTTTTTTTTCTTTTCCTTAAGGTTGCTGCAAATCAATCTGATTCTAGCTCCCTAAATTTATTTCTTTTTACAGTAGTGATAGGAAAATCTGTCACTATCTGTCACTACAGATTTGCATTGAACTAAAAATAACATAAAATAAAAATCCTGTGATCTTTCTTTTTAATGTGAACCAATAGAGCCTAGGAACCGCTAGCCTGGGCCTTCTGCAGTTCAGCTGAACATGTCTGAATTGTTTATACATATTTCACATTTCTGAGGCTTTCCTCCCCACTACGCAAACCAGACCGACTGTACGGGCTGGGTCCTTCTCCAGAACCCGGGGAGTGTAAGACAGCAGATCCCGGGATGTGCCAGCCCAGTCTGTGCGTGGACCAGCCATTTCCGTGCGGGTTCTGGGAAAGGACACTTCCCTCAGAGACTGGTTTGTACTCTTAATCAAACCAGAATGTTTCATTCCTTCAAGGAATGAGCACAGCCTGTTCCAAGGAGCAAACTCCCGTTGTTCTCCATGGCCACACGTTCCTCAGCCACCCGAGGGGCTGAACCAGCTGAACGTGGGGTACATTTTTCTCCCCGTTTTCCCCCATCCCCTCGGTTCCGCAGGTGGTGCTGTGACTGCCGAGCGGCTGGCACCTGCGAGTCTGCTGCCCGCAGTGCTGTGCTCGGCTTTGGCAGGGGTTTCGGCGGGGCTGGGGGAGCAGCCGTGCCCGTGCCGACCCCGCACACCGGCTCCGGGGGGGTTTCCGTGGGATTCGGGATGCTCCCACCCCGGCCGGGGGCTCTCCGGGCCGCGGCAGCAGGGACTGTGCGCAGCCCCCCCGCTGCACCAGGCGCTATCCCGGACTCAACACCGCACGCCGGAGGAGCGGGGGCAGCGGCACCTGCACCAACGACACCCCGCAGAGCTTCGGGAGAGGGCGCAGCTGGCACCGGCCCCCCCCCCGCCCACCGGCACACCGGCTGCGCTCAATCCCGGTGAGGACTACCCACCGGGAGGGGCCAGGGCGGCAGCTGACAGGCT
>VZRW01003356.1:221395-304194 GCA_013398125.1 Aegotheles bennettii | reverse complement strand
CTCTGTGTGTGTGTGTGTGTGTGTGTCTGTGTGTGTCTGTGTGTACCTGCACCGTCTGTGCTCCAGATGCTCGGGCGGTAGCAGGGATGTGACTGGCAGGCACATGACATGGCACGGTGTGGCTGAGTGCTGCTGTCTGGATGGGCTCCTGTCCGTGTGTGTGCATGGGGAGCACTGGGTGTGGTGGAACATGTGGGTATTTTTATAGGCATGTGTGCTGCGGGTGTGGCGAGGATTAGCTGTGATTTTATATGTATGTGGCAGACCCAGGGTATGCCATTCTGTGTGCAGTGGCAGTTGCCTGTGTGCTTAAGTATGCGTGGCTGTGATGGCTCGTGTGTGTGCACAGATGCATTCACAGGTACAATAGGTCTGTGATCCGTGTGTGGTGGGCACCAAGTTTGTTGTGCCTGTGTGTAGGGATGGTGTGTCATGGAGGGTGCAGCAAAGGAGGAACAGGGGTGGTTGGGGCTTGCTCTGTGGTGAGAGCTCATGGGGCTGTGTTACAGTACCTGCACGCAGCGAGTGGCGAGGGAGAGGTGCATCGTGTTTGTGAAAGGAAGGTGACGAGGCATGTAAGGGGGGGTGAGCAGGGACAGGCATGGCTTGTTTGGGGAAAAAAATTGGTATGATCAATGTTTTCAATTACAACTTAAGCATCTGATGCTTTATTGCTTTGTGGTGATAGTTTTATATAAGAAAAGGGCACAGTTGCTAGCCTTTCACATGCAGGTAAATGCACCGTGTTTAAAGGCAGAAAATAACTTCATGTGTATATTTACGTGTGTGTATGATAGTAGGTTTCCTGTAGCAAGTTCTGGGGAGGGTGAGGGAGCACTCAGCCTTACAAAGGGAAGGAGTGTGTTCCTGTGGTGTTGTAACTTTTCTTTCTCTTCTTTGCATGAAGGCTTGTGTTCGTGCTCCTTGTCTGCCTTCTCCTGCACTCTGCTTCTGTTCCTTCTTGATTCTAGCCTGTATGTTTTGAACCTGAGCAAAACAACCTTGAAAACTAAAACGTGAGGTGGCATAAAAATATGAACAGACTGTGTGGGATTGCAGTACACTTCTGTGTAGAATCATGTTGGATTGGGTTCGCAAAGGTTTTAGGATGTATCTGTTGCTACAAGGAGGAGTAAGCACCAGTGAATGAGGCTGCAGATGGCGTAGTGTTGGTGAAGTGATTATGGTGTGACTTAATGACATATCCTACTTCACATTAGTATTCTATCACACGTCTTACTGTATCTTCTTGGATACAGAGTGTCTTAAAAGTCAGTTGAATAAAATGGATTTGTCTTGTGCTGTAGGCTTAGGAAAAATTACAGGCTGAAAACCAAGGAACAGAATATTTTATAAACTGTTTCACAATGTAAGTAAATGCTCCAGGTATAGAGTTTTCCTTCATGGTCCATTCTGACAATCCTGGTTAGATACCTTTAGCAGCCTAAACTCAGCAGATGTAGAGTTTGTGAAGCAGCACTGAATTGTTGCTGCAACTGCCCAGGTAAAATCTCAGAAATTATACTGGATAAGCTTTACTGCTGTGCAAATTCTTATATTGGGCAGCTACTTAGTTGCACTTGTCAGCTGATAAAAGGATGAAGTAGCATCTTTGTTTCTTATTTTAAAACTATTTTCATATTTTTTCAGATATTTTATTCAATGAATGCTTATACTTGAATTGCTCTGCATTACAGGGTTAGGCCTGTTTAGATTGTTCTTTCCCTCTTAATTCTTCATAGCTGCATAGTTTAAAATTCAAGAAAGGTGAGGAAGGAATTAATTTCGACCAATTAACACCAGACCTTTTAGTGTAAGGAATACCAGTGTTCCTACAAGTCAGAAGGACTTACTGCTTTCTTATTTTGACCACAGACTGGAATATTTACTCATCTTGGTTAAAATTAGGATAATATGGGGCTAGCAGATGTGGAAAGTTTAAAATAAAAGTCAGATTTTTACTGAAGCATGGCAACTATTTTTAGGTTAGTGTAGAAAAGTAGTACTAATCTTGGCACTGTGACAATATCAATCTGAATGGCAGCAGAAGGCTACACATTAACAGTACTTCAGCTGTTTTGTCAATTAGAAATCAGAATAACTGCACTCATTTCACATAAATTGTTATCAACTTGTGTAATAGTTCTGGTAGTGTTTCTACTGAATCAGAAATACACATAAACGGGATTTGCTAAGTAGGGCAAAACCAGATGAAATTGTGAAACCAAAGAGTTCTCCCTCACAGTTCACACAGTAGCCTGCAGCTAGTTTAGACAACAGCTGCAACATTCACTTGCATTCTTTCTAATAACCTTCATAGGGAGGTGATCCGTATACTCCACAGATTTCTTCTTTTTTTTTCTCTTTATGTTTTAGCACAGTGCAAAAACTCTTACAATTTCTGATCATACTTGACCTATGTATTTTGGCTGACTTGATTTGAATGTGATAGGGCTGGAGTTCAGCTCTCTCTCTGATCTTTTACAAAACGGCTTTCCCACTTGAACTTTTAACATAAAAGTTTCAAACCATAACAGGGTGGGATATTGTAATTGTTTGTAAAGCTTCTGAGAAGGGAGATTGTAAACACAGAGTAACTTCCAAATGGTGAAAGTCAGATTTGCATTCTTAAAAATGCAGGAAGTCTTTATCCATTTTTACAACAGGAAAAGGTAGACATAAAGCATTAAAAGAATAAAATGATGAACTTAAAATTCACAGCATACTGGTATCTTCTCTGCCAATTCCATGTTTATTTTTCAGGATCAATTAAATTACTTGTATGTCCCTATCAAAGTTTAAGCTAGTTGTTCTTGAGCTTGAAGATTATTTTTTTTTTTGCACTAATAATTTGTAAAGATCAAACTTTTCTCTCAGACTAATTTTTCAAAAATGTTCTGTGTGCTATGAATGTCTGAAAATCTGTGTATGTAGTGTGATTCTGCAAGACTGTGTGAAACCAAATGGATTCTTTTATAATGAGATTAATCTCAATTTGAGTACAGTCCCTGTGAATGATGTTGTGGTGGAAGCTGCCTTAGATTCTATACCAGTATTTCTGTGTAGAGTCTCAAAGTTACTTGAGTGGTCAAAGGGAAGTACCTTTCTCAGGTGTTTTGAACTTAGGCTTTTACAAATTGCATTTAAGTGTCTGACAGCTAAGGAGGGATTTGTTATTTATCTGGTCAAGAAAAAGAAAGCACAGAATCTGTAAGATGCATAATTTTTGCTGACTCAAGTGACCTCCCTCCTGTCCCCACCTGCTTCCCCCTCACCCCCCAAAACCGAGCAAAACAAAAAACCCAAACAAAACTACAGTGTGAATTTAAGCCTTTAAATGGACTAAAAATAATTTCTGTTGGGTACAGAGAGATGATGGAAATGCAACAATACTTGCATTGTTTAAAATACAAGGGCATCTCAGCTGATAAAATCAACTGCAGCCAATCTCTTGAATGATTCCCTCTGGGTTGTTATCTTTGCCTTGGAGGAACCACTGCACTCATGCTAGAAGACGACTGAAACTGGAAATGTGCCCTTTCCTGGGCTTGTGCATTTATGACTTTTTGGAACCACAAGCTGCTGCTGTGTAGCTCACAAGAAAGTACTTAAAATTTTGTATCTAGCTGCTGCCCTCAAAATACTGGCCATACTTCATGGTGTGCTCTGTTTTTCTATCTCAGTGTTTTCCTGTGTTCTCCTTCAGGCAGAAGGAAATAGTAAACTCTGTTTTCCTTGGATTTTATTGCTGTTCAACTGGTTAACCGGTATGTTCTGTAAATTTAAATCAATAAGGAGACAAGACATCATCAAATCCGTGTAAATGTGAAACTCTACCAGTATGTCAAGTTTGTCTGTCTTCAGAGGTTGAAATTGAGGTCAGAGCTTCACAGGAAAGGCATTTCCATATCATGACTTGATATTATGTAGTAGTTATCTGAATATTAAGGGGCAAAATGTCTGAGTGTGCTTGTAGGTCTGAAAATGGTCTATAATCTACTTCTTAAGCAAAAGTATCAAGGTTATTTTATTTCTGCAGAAATTCAAGAACCATAAATTTTGGCAAATGCTAACAATTAAGCCAATGCCCGATTTCTCCTCTAAATCTCAACCTCTTGCCTTTCTTGGAATAGTTTGAAAATTATGTTTAGGAAAGGCTACTATGATGTTATTTCCTTTGAAGTCGGTTACAATTGCTGCTTGTAATCATGAAGAGGTACCTAATTTTGTCTCTTCAAACTGAAAGCTTTTATTAATTATACACTACATATATGGCATGTGCAGCCACAACACAGATTTTGTGTCATCTTTTTTTTTCTGGTTCATACTCTAGAGAGATTGCCTTGCAGAGAAGGTTTGCTAATTGTAATAAAGATTTCACACTCTTACTACTAGGAAAAACAGTTCTGACGTACTGTTCATGATGCAGGTCAAGCACTGCTTTGAAATGGCTTTGTAGAAGCTCTAGAGTAATTTCTGTAACAAACTGTACCTTTTAAATCTCAAATATTTTTTTGAGGAGTAGTTATGTTGGTGGGGAAAATATTAGTACTTACAATTTTTGTTTCACAGGTGCTTAGAGGAAGGGATTCTGCTTCAAACATGCCATCACGACTTAGGCTGTAATTTCATTTATGGTTTGAGCTAAGCACAACAAGAGACAGAAATGCCTTTCTGGATGTGAGATTGCGTGACTGGAGGCAGGAGTGTGTCAGTCCAAATTAGAATGGTGCAAACTCCTGGGGAAATGGACCTGCAGAGGAATCTCTGTGTGCATGCTCTAGGAAGATTTCAGGTATCTATTGTCATGCCATCACTGTGTTAGTTTGTATGCTAATACTGGAGACTGGGAATAAAACTTAGCTGTATGTATGGCAGTGATGTGTGCAGAAGTGGTGATTCAGAGGAGGGATTTTGAAAGGTGTTCTCCTAAGGGCTCTGATGAATCTGATGTGATTAAATTTAGGTAGCTGAGATTGAATGGCTATCCCTAACCAAATATCACTGCATTAAAACAAATGGACATCAACTTTTCTCTCAGCCTGATTTTTCAGAAACAAATTGTGCTCTGAATGTCTGAGAATGTTTATTATCTAGCATGATTCTACAAGACTGCATAAAACCAAGTGGATTATTTTTGTGATTAAACAAATTGTAATCTGATCACACAGGCCTTGTGAATGTTGTGATGGAAGCTGCCATAGAAATCTGTTCCAGTAGTTCTGTGTAGGTTCTCAAAGTTACTGGAGTGGCCCAAAGAAAGTATTTTTCTCAGGTGTTTTGAATTTAGGCTTTTGCAAATTGCATTTGAGTCTCTGCTTGTGGCTTAAGGAGGGATTTGTTGTTTTCTTGGTCAAGAAGAAGAAAGCACAGAGCCTGTAGGATGCATAACCTACCCTTGTTATGGGCTATGGTCAACAACTGCTTCATCCATTTGATTTTAATTTTCTGCCGCGGGTCTGTTGATCTCCAAGCCTGTAAAGTAGATGATACAGGTTTCCCCGTGTTCCTCTTGTAAGTGATTTGTAGATTTGACTGTCAATATAATGCTTTATCTTGTTTCTTAGAAGTAATGTCTGAATGTTTCTTCATGTACTGTTTTTATTTGGAAGTACATAATCTTAAAAGAGGAATAATGGCTAAATATCTGAAGAAGTCATTAATTTTTGTAAAAGAAAACAAGCTGAAGAAAAGATTTATGAATCAGAATATGACTAACAGATGATGAGGGTGAAACTTTGTCAAACTTGTTTTTTCAGCTGTCTCTTTATGTATGTTTACAGAATATACAGGGGTACAATTAACAGCTTTTTCAAAATTTCTTTGTTTGTTTTTTTTTTCTGATGTGAACCAGTCTCTAGTAATGAAAGATTAGGTAAGGGGTAGTTTATTTTTCACTGTGGTTCAGGTTAGTTTTGCCATCTCTGGTAGTGGTTAGAAAAAGATGCTTTAAAAGACGTAGTGTGAATTATGTGGATCATAACCTGAATGTAGGGTTAGTCTGCTGTGTAGCTTCTATCTCAGAGTAACATGAGGGAAGAAGAACTTCCAAGCCTGTTTTGCAAATAATAGTGTAATGCCTGTTTCTTTTGGTTAGGTATTGGATTGAACCTAATGTTTTCTGCCATGCAGTCTACCAAACACCGGTTGCATGATAGTGAGTATTGAAAAAATGCTATCTTTCAACTGAATTTTAGGCCTACAGGTAATTAGGTCAATCACTAATTCTGCAAACCATTGGATTTCTCCTTCATAATTTTCAACAAGCAGGGACTATCACACTCAAGTCAGTCTGAAGTGTCAACATGGTACAGAAAAACTTATCCAACTTTGAGTTTGTTCTGTGCTTCTTTGGCTTGTATCAGAATTTACAATGAATTAAATGTTTAAATAAATCTGGGTCACAGCACCTTAAATAACAGTGCTGGTACAGCAGTATGTGAAAGTATACTTAGTGTGTGGGGCTAATTCAGAGAATTGCTGTCTCTTTGGTGGCTGTAGGAGACAAGGTTAAGTCTTGCAGCAAAGGATGGTCAGCTCAGCTAACAGGTCAGGCTGAGCTGTTAGACCTTAATACCTTGGCTGCTGGCAGTAATTAAGTCATACTCCTGAAGAGGCTTGATTGGTGGTTTCCAAATATTTTGGCAGTAGGTGACTGCCCTTCTGAAAAATACATAGAAAAAGGTGATGTGGGCTGTGTGGTCAACTGAGAATGAGCTGGTGTGCTCAAGACAGCAGCTAAGGCAACCTCCAAAGCACCTCCTGCTCCACAGTAAGAGGCAGCTGAGTTGGAATGGCCAAAGGCCTCAAGATAGAGTTGTGCAGCTGCAGACATCAGCTTTGAAGTTCACAAGTGACCTTGATCTGTCACCCAGTGAGAACAGGGCCTTGCAGAGCCAGACTGATGCCCTCCAGTAAAATGTGAATGATGTGGTATGAATATCAGTGCTGGCAAAACAAGAATGATGGCTTTTCTGGAAGAAAACCAAGCAGCAAAGCGGGCAGCGTGGGCAGCTGCTTCTGCCTGGCAGGTTTGGTTATATCCTATAGCACTTACTCTGAGGAAACTTTAAAAGCAATGTGGCCCTTACAGGCAGCCCTAGGTCATTAGAAGGCATTTTGGGAAGACAGAGAGATGTTCCCAGGTGTATTTGATATTGTTGCTTGAAGGTGAGCATTAACTGTTCAAGATGATCAGCAGGGTAAGAGCAGAAGGCTTTCAGGTGAGGTGTGAATTGCTTTTGATCAGTCAGTTTGTCACAGTGCTGGAGGAGAGAAGACAAGTGCAAAAGATCCAGTGGGTGTTTGGCAGCAAGAAGGAAGGTACAGCCGACTGAAGACAATGGTCTGGGCTCTGGTGGAGGGTGTTCAAGGAAAAAAGAGATTAGGGACCATGACAAAGCAGGATGGCTGGGATTTAAAAGTGCACAAAGTCAAAGCCTGAGATGGAGCATGGTGAGCAGCGGTAGCACAGGAGTGAGAGCCTGGAGGGCAGATAGTGTCTGTGTGTTGAAATACAAGACACTGCCAGTCTGTTTCTGCTGTAGACGGTTCAGGATGGCATTGCCTTTCTAGGTTCACGTTGGTGTGTTGTAATTTCATCAATTTTACAGAAAGCTTTGCAATGGGTTCTATTTTAACACCAGCCCTGTGCCATCAGCTGTTGTGTCTTCCATATCGCTTATTTCAGTTCTGTTGGCAATGCGTAGCCATTCGCCTAGCACTCCTTTTGTTGCCTAGATACGGTTACATTTTGCTGCTTGCATGGTGTTAAATGATTCTTCCCATCTGCCTATGCCTAATGCATTAATTGTACATTTCTGGAGGAAGCACCAGCCAGCAGCAATTCTTTGACCATTAGAAAGCACTCTGTAGTGAAACGCAAGGCAATCAGAGATTTATAGTAAAGGAAGATTGTTTTCCCTTTTCCTCTTTCTTCTCTGTTTTTCTGCTGTATTTAAATATAGATATTTTTAAGGTGCCATTCATTACTTCAGTGTGCTCGTGAACTGCTGGCCTGCTGCCTTTCCTGCTGCCATAGCAAAAGTCACTTTCAGTAGCATGGTGAAGGGGCAGTTGCACAGGCAATAATCAGGTGTCTCCACTGACGAGGAGATGTGCAGCAACCTGGTGGGTTTTGCGTTTGGTAACAAAAATCTGCACATCAGGGGAACTGAATAAAACTTTTATTTTGTCAGGATTTTTCTTTAAGACATCTTGTTCTTACAATGCCTATTACTGCATAAATAATGCTAAATAAATACTGTTCTTGCCAGTAAAACCTGAAAGATTTGATGCTTTTTACATATGGCAATATTTACCATTTAGCTAGGAGGTATGGATTTAATGCTATCTACTTTGGTGACAATAACCCAATATTGGGTTTTATTCCTGACCTGATAAAACTTAGCCTTGTTATCAGTATATATCTGTCTTTTTGCTGATATTCTTTGAGGTCTGTCATACTTAGTCTTCCCTCTTTCCCAAATCTAAATTTATCCATAATTACTGGTTTCACACCACTAAGCAAGGCTATTTTTGAGAATCTGGTTTTTAATAACCTTAGATTTGAAAAGTTGACAGGTTGAAAGTCCTTATCTACTCTGATTTCAGTGGAAATTAGATACATAAATATCTCCGTGGAACTGAGCCATCATGGCTGAGCTGTTAACAATAATGTGTAATCTGTAAAGAAAATAGTCCTCTTCAACAGAGGACTGAATCACAACTGAAATTGCATCATTAAAAAAAACCCCTAGGGACTATCAACAAAATTAGTAGTATAACCTTATTTTGATCTTGAAATACTAGTGGAAAGGAATTTTGGTATTGGTTATATCTGCTGGTTATATTGGTTACATCTGCTGTCATGTATTCAAAATAGTTTGTTTGTCCAACTTTAAGTTAAAAGTCTAAAGATATCTCCAGAAACATGTAGAGATTATAAGCCTTTTTCCTATAAGAGTTGCCAGTTTGGTTGTAGATTTAGATTTTCTGTTTGGCCTCAGTAGGAAAGTACTTTTCCCAAAAGTCTGGGCTATGATTTTTCGTGATTTGGCTTTTTAATGCAGGAGTTGATGAATAGTTGAAAATACTCAAAAGTCTTGAGCAAGCATTTTAGCTGTTTGTGTTAAATAGTAACTTGCTCATACCTTACTGATTTAAATGCTGTGTCACCTTCACATGACATATTTCCATGTTACTGTACATCTGGAAATCTCTGGTGTAAAGAAAAAATGGATAATAATAGGTTGTGTACTGGCAAAGTGGTGGTACACGTAAACTAGCAGTAGTCTGCAAAGTAGCTTTATTTAAAAATACATACTTATACATGTAAGTGGAAAGTGTATGCTAGATGATTAAACTCTTGAGATCTGCAACCACAGAATAATTAAGTCAAAAGAGGATTTTAGTGGTCGCATGTTCAGATTCTGGATGAGAATTAATGCGGTCTAAATTCACTTGTCTGTTTTACTACAGACCTTGTGTGCTCTCACGGAGGTAACTTTCCTTTTTGCAACACCATTTTTTTAATCCTGTAGGACACAAGAATATTTCTCTACTTCACTCTTTAGTGATCTTAAATTCTATGAGGATGGTATATGTCTCCTTTTTCTGAATGAGTGCTCCAATAAACACAGGTAGTAGGCCTATGTTTTGACTGTTCTTCTAAAAAATGATCCCAATGTATACTATTGTTTTCAGGCCATAAGCTGCAAACTGTGAGTGTATATATAATATTAAAATGGCATATGTGCAGATAATTCACAAATCTATGAATTACCTTTTAGCATTCAGAAAACTCTCAGCTGTTCTGGATGCCTCTTTCTAGCTTTTGGTTCTGGTAGTGCAGACAGCAAATGGATTCGGTAAAGGTTGTCTTTTTGCAGGGGAAGTGATTGCTCATGACTTTGGTTTTCTCCAGTCTGTGCCATGGTTCCTTACATTCTAATTCACCCTCTGTTTGTTTATTTCTGTGTTCCTCTGGCAGAATTTGTCAAACCTAAATATTTACAGGAAATCTGGTCAATATCTCTTTTGTTTAGTATTTCTAGTTAACTGTTGACTGATCCTTTTCCCCTCTTGCAGAAACTTTCCTACATAATCTTAATCTTACCTGCTTTTTCCCTTGGACATTTTCTTTCAGGCTCTCCACTTTCTATTTTGTAGGAGATATGTTAGTAATAGGAAGTTCTGGGTGAGAGCATTTTCTGTTTTTCTTGTAGCATTTCTTGAGGTGCTTCTCTTGTATAGCAGTTGCTGTCCTACCACTGTCATATCTGTGGCAGTAAATTCTTTAAAACTTGTAGTTTATCCATCTCCAAATACCTGGGTCAAAGAGTTTGTGCTGTAGACAGTGAAAGAAGGGCCTAAAATACTACTTTATGGGGTGTAAGTGTGGCTTCTGGTTGCTTTAATGATTATCAAGTGGCTCCACAATTTTTGTGCAGTTAAAGCTTAGCCCTAGGGAAGAGCTGGTGTATGTGTGGGCTTGGCCTTGTTGTGTATATTGAAGCAGTTTTATAGTGTTACCAACTAACATGTTGAAAACTCAACATTAACAGTAATTTAAGCACCTAAGTAGAATGTGAAAAGACTCTCTAAAAGCTGTTTTTCTTGTTCGTCTCTTTAAATTATGTTTTTTCTTTCTGTTTTCAGGTTTTCTCAAATAATGATGAAGCTCTCATTAACAAAAAACTACCCAAAGAACTTCTGTTAAGGTAATTCTACACAATGTGTTAAGGAGTAAAATCCTGAGGATTGTATATTGTATATGTGGCTTACAGGCTATCAAGTGCTATTCATCCTTTCTTAAACCTGTCTTGAAATAAATAGCAATGTATCTGATTTAATTCCTGGAATTCTTGAACCTGTCTTTTGATGAGTCTTGATTGTTTTAATGTGTTCAAATTATACTATACTATGGAAAATGTCATTTAATAGTGATCTTTTCCTGACATATCAAAAAAAAAAAGCAAAATAAAATTTCTAGAAAGCTTTGGTGTATAGAGTACTCAGCTATTCCACATTGCACAAAGCCTATAATCCTTTCTTTAATCTAGTTCACACTCTGTGTCATGAACTTCGTTATAAGAAAATAAAATAAGAATTCAAATTCAAAACTGTCAAAAGTCAGTGCAGTGAAAAGCGCTGCCTGTTACCATTACTGCCAGTCTGTGGTATGTGAGGTAGAACCAGCAGGAGGATTTTTCTATCTGTAGTCATTCAGCTAGCTAGAAATTTCATCAACTTTCTGGTGTGTGAGTAGATCACCTTTGCAGGAGTTAGCGACAACACCAAGATCAGTATGTTCAGTCTGTGATTGAGACACTGATGGATGCCTTCATGCTCTCGTTTTGTTGAAAGTTGATTTCAAGCAAAGTCTAAGCTGCCAAATGTGGAGATACTGCTCGACTGGATGTGACTACTTCAGAGCTGGAATTGAACTAGCTCAGGAACATCATCTTTACCTGCATGTTGGTTTTGTTCCAGCCCACTCTTTGAGGGGGGAGGGAGGGTGTTCATTTATACTGGTACAGTTACAGTTTTTAGTGATGGTGTTATTAAAATTGAGCTGATAATTTCTTTTTAACACGCTAAACATATGTTTGGTTTAGCTTGTATTTATGTCGTTGCTCCCTGTTTGATCTGAAGTGGAAGAATGTCTCAAATAATGGTATTTTGCATCTTGTGTCTGAAGAATGTGCTTTTAAAACATTATAACTTCTTTTAGTGCCTGTACTATCACAATGCTCTCTTGGTGGTGGTAAAGAAACACTTTGTTGTTAAAGGGACTGAACTTTAAAAGGGTTTTCATTTTTGTTGAGAAACACTAATTTCATATGGTGACAATGTTGAAATTAGCCTCCTAGAACTGTTTAGAAAATATAATTAAAAGAGACACGTCACTGAATGATGCCCTGGACAGAAATTCTAATAACTTTGCTTGGTTGCACTCAATGCTACACATGAACCACAAGATAAAAGTCAATTTAGTGTGCTGCCTCCCTAGCGAGAGTCATTATCTGCAAGCACTTCTTTTCTAGCAGTAGGACTCCAAGTATCTGTGGAAATGTCTGTCCTTTTCACTGTTATAGGTGCTAAGTATCCCATTTATGTAATTCAACAGAGTTTATTGATGTGATTTAAACAATTAAAAGTATCATGCAACGAGATGGTAGACATCATCTTTTGAAAGAACTTAAGATTATGTAGCATGCCTCAGTTTTCAATGTAGGATGAAAAAAAAATCTGCAAAGCTATATAGACATGAAATTCCTAAATTACTGTGACTGTGCTAATTACATGAGTAGCATCTATAAAATTAATGCATTCAGGTTTACTGTGAGAATTCCTGCATCTAACTCCAAGGTGCCAGTTTCTTGAATTCTTTATTTCAACATATATCTTACTATACAGGACATTTTAAAGGAAAAAACCCATGTGCAAGTGGTTGGACAACACCGGTGGCTTAGCTGTTAACTCTTGTATTCAGTATAACTTCTTACAGAGTAACTCAAGATATATAGGCTCACCTTGGATTTGACCAACTGAGAAAATGGTGCAGTTAGGCACTGCCTAACCTGTTGTGGTACTGTCTAAAGAAGCGTTTTGCATGGTTGAAGGGTCACAGAGATCTACCAGAGTAGCACTGCAGATCTAGCCAGGAGAGTTGATCTGAGAAATTGAATTGGGACAGTCAGCTTTCTCGGTAAAGATCATGTTCTCCTGCTGAATGCTGGGATTTGGGTGTTTCTGCTCATAGCAGTTCTGCTCATAGCAGTTTCTGCTCATAGCTCATAGCAGAAACAAAGTCCACGTGTTGTAACACCTGCAATATTGTGCTGACCATCAGAGCTTTGGAATGGAAGGATAAGGATGAGTGGGAGAGATACTATGTAAACCTCCTTTTGAAATTGTACTGCTGCAGAGCCAAGCTCACAAGGTGAGAGGCAGAGCATATTAGAGGGTTTGTTATGATGGGATGTGGGTCTGAGTTCTAATCCCTGCAGATACCCAGCGAAATTTAGTGGTGCAGACCTGGCTATCTAAAGGATTATCTGTGGGCAATTTGTTTTGTGCTCTTGCACATAAATACTTTCCTAAGACTGAGCCTGAATGTCTTCCAACACCTAAAACAGCTTATGCTCGTGCTACAACATGTTTTGTAATTTTCTTGCTGTATATATATGTTTTCCTGTTTCTAGTCTTTGTTTTTATTACTGTACACCGATTTTTATTTCATTTTTAGTGTTTTCATTATTGTAAAGAAAAAAAAATTACAAGCTTAAAATTACTGAAGTCCAACAAAGTATTTGGTACATTTGAAGTGATGCTTTACCAGTGGTGTGCTTAACTGTGGGGGAAATTAAAAAGAAATATAGCAAAGGCTACAACAAGAAATTGGCATAATGCCATTGGTAGTTCTTAGCTAGGTACTGTGCGTACTTAAATGGCCCACAAACATTAAATTTGGCTGCTGTATCTTAGTGTACAAAGTACTGACTGGTGAGTCAGAGCTGAAAAATATAAACTTGTCTCTAGAACTGTTGTTAGTTGGTAAGAGTTCTGTAAACAGACAAACAATGTATGTGTTTTGAAGGGGGCAGGGGAGGAATCAATCATCTCAAACATGATTTATTTTCCCTACTTCAAGAATTTGTATAATTAAACAGGACAATATTTCACTCTGAGTAGCAAAGACTTCTGTGCTTGAGAACCTCAGGAAAACATTAAAACATTCCAGTTTTATAATGCACATGCAGTCCATTATTTTGATTTTAGACCATGTTTGAAGTCCTCTATAGTAGTTTGCCAAGCAATTACAATATAGTTATTTAGAATCAGAAACAATCAAATTGATACAAATACGTAAACTGCATTCATACAGATTATGAACTAGATTGATTGTATAGGAGTTGCTTATGAAAGTAAAACTTATTTGCTTTCTGTATATTTACACAAGTCTATGTTTTTTGTAAAGGGAAGTCTAATAGTGCCTTTTATAAGTAACTTTAAGTCCTTTGATTTAGCATTCCTGAAATACATCTGTCTGAGGAATTAGTGCAGAGCAGCTACAACACTCCAATCTCACTAACTACTCAATATAGAAAAATCCGTTAGATAAAGGTGAGGGCAACATATTTGTTAACTGGAAATATGGAGACTAACATTGACAGAAAAGCAAGCAAGAACAATGGGGCTGATAAGGGCATAATATCAAATCCAGACTCGCTCCCGTGGAGTCATATACTCATTTCCAGTGGTCCTTATCTCCAAAAAAAGGATCAGAAAATCAACCAAGCAAGTGAGCAGAATGAATCACAGGTACAGGTCATGGACAAGGTAAAGCCTCTGGAAGGTGACTAAATATTTTGATCTTTAGCCAGGGAAACAACAGGATAGTAATTATTTAGGACTCTAAGACTTACGGGGTGTTTTCAAAATCCTTATGTGCTTTAGCAGCAATTGATAAACAACATCACACTAGCAATGCTGGTTTTACTTGTTTTAACATGATTTACCCAATGTTAAAATGGATAGCAATTTAGCTTCTCTGTACCTTCAGCCTTCAAGGTAGCACATCTAACTTTAAATATACATTGAGAATGCAACAAGTTGCAATTTTCTGATTAATCAGCTTTTGTTAGAAAATTTTCCAATTATTCAGAAGTGGGAATGGGTTTTAAAACTTTTCAGTGATTTACCTCAAATTCAGGACAGGACTTGTGCTCTGTCTGTGAAAACAAAAGACTCAATCGATAGCTTGGTGGTCAGTGTACCCCCTTCAGAATATGGAAAAGGTCTTGTACTGACCTTTTTTTACACAGCTACATGTATTGTTTGTCTGCTTATGAAATTCTTAGATCAATTCCAGATGCAAGTTTATATTTTTCAGTTCTTTGCCTCACCAGTTGGCACTTTATATGCATTTTCTGGATTCTTTGTATGAGATGCTGACCACTTGCAAATTATTATAGGATCAATTAAGTTGGGCCTTTTGAAATCGGAGCAGGTAGCTGCCATCCTCTATTTAATATGTTTAAGTGATTTGTTTTTGTTCACGAACAAATTCAAGAGTAAGCTTAAAACTGAATGTTTTGGGCAGAGATGTGTCAGATGGAATTCCTTTAAAATTGTGGGTGAGATGCTCTAACAACACAAGCAGGAAATTCCATACTAGTGCCCTTGTATACTGTGTTAATGCAGAAGAGGAGATCTGGGAATCAAAGAGGCTTTTTAATATTTTTTTTCCCAAGGTGCTGAGTAAGATTTGTGGATTGTGAAAAGGAAATATTTTCTTTAACATTTCTGCTTGAACAATTGGGACTTGCACATGGAGTGCTGCAGCATTACCTGGTTCAAGTACAAACATCTCTCAGTAAGAACATGCTTGTGACAATGGCAGTTCAAAAGATACTCTAACTCCCTAAAAAGAAAATAATTCCGTTTGTTAAATATTAATACTAGGTGGTTTAAATAACAATACCAAATACTCATACTACTTTTTTTGTCTGTAGCTCTCGAAGTATTTACAGAAGAGGTGAACTTTCTTATCTGTAGCTTCCTGATGCAGACATAGGCATCAGGAAGAGAAATCTTTTGTTCAAGATCATCCTTCAGGCCAGTAGCAGAGCTGCAGGTTGGATCAAGTTTACCAAGTCCTAGTCTGGTGCCTAACCAAAGTTCCCATAACCTTTATGGCTGTAGTGATCATGGTTTATGGAGCACTCCTAAGCTGCATACCACCAGGGCATCATTGTTTTGTCACATCTCTACCTAGCCACTAGCGTGCGGAGTGGGTGTGGTTTGATTTTTGGCTGTTTGGTGCCCAAACTTTATAATCCATTTACTTGTGGGAAAAGACAGACTGCAGGATAGTCTCACAGGTTTGGTTGGGACCGTGGGCTACAAGTTAAACCACTCTGAATTAATCATTAGGATAACTGCTTTTATTTAGTAAAATGCGTTAAAGTTGCCAAATTTGTACTTCATAAAATCACTTCATAAAAATAAAATTTATATTAAAAAAAATTATGCAATAGCTGAGGTTGGAAGTGAGCTCTGGAGATCATCTAGTCTAGCTCCCCTGCTGAAAGCAGGGTCAGCTGTAACAGGGTTATTCTTGACGTTGTCCAGTTGAGTTTTGAATATCTCAAAGCACAGAGACTTGATTGGTGTTTGTCAGCCTTTTGTAACATGCTACTGAAAACAAGCCTTACAGAAATGAGTTAAGAGATACTTCTTTTTTAAATAGAGAATAGACTCCTCAAGCTTTCAATATGTCCTGCCATTTACATTTCCAAGACAAGTAGTATTATGGGGTTTTACTGAATAAGATACTGCTGGAATTTACCAATGGAGCAGGTTCCTACCTGCAAAGTTGGTGAAGGTTAGAATACCAACAACACTAGCACTGTTAATTTAATCATACACATATAAATTTATGCATGCAAAATTCTGCTTTTACTGATTATGGCTATAAATTATTCAGCTTATGTGTGTGGTTTCTAGCCTGCATGTTTTGATTGTAGTGTTTATATGCACTTCTGAGCTATGGTTATTGGTGACATCCCTCACACCTCGGTAGTGTGTTTAGTAAAATGGGGAAAGAAGGGAGGAGAGAAACATATATGTGTGTATATATATGTATACATATGTGTGTGTTATATAAAAAATTGTAATAATGTTTGGTGTTTATTGAATATGACATTTTAGGAGAAAGACAAGACAGCTTCTCTGGTGGTTGTGAGACTTTGTGACCATGTGTGTTCAAACGGGATTAGTAGTGAGCTGAGTGGCGGATGCTCTTCTCCCCCATTGCTCCTTAACACGGTGTGCTTGGTCATTCTTCCAGAAAATCCTGAGCAAAACCTGCTGAAAAGAGGAAAATCAAATCTGTGAAGGCTGTACTTCGTCTCTCTGCAATACTTTTTCACGTGTGTAGGCTTTACTCTTTCACATTGCATTTACATTCAAATAGCATGTAAAGGACTTCTATGAGGGTGGGTTTGCTATGCAAGGAATTGTGCAAATCAATAATGAAGTCCTTTCCTTAAGCAAGTTCATGCTCTAAAATGGGGAAGATGTGACAAATTTGTCATATGCTTGGGTTGGAACAACTGGATGGTGTGGTTGAAAGGATCTTCTGAGCAGATTATCTAGATGATATGCTGTCTTCAGTCAGGTGTTTCTTGTCATCATTTTGATTTTCATCAAAGTTCAGAAATAGAATTCCATTATCAAATAATTTATTGAAAAAATCTTAACTTGCATTATTGCTGAAGCTTTTAGAAATTATCAGAAATTTCTGTCATGCTGGAAAGATACCAAATTTGGGTAATAAGGCCAAAAATTCCAGGTAGCCACAGAATATGTGTGTGTGGTACTTGCTGTATGCATTTTGTTACCCACTTTTTATCAGTCCATATAGTATTGTGTCAAAATACTTAACACAAGTAACTGCCACACCATTACTGCAAAAGCTTATTCCTTCTATGAGTGAATTGGGAACGGCCTTTCAAAGGCGAGAGAAAAGCAGTTTGACTCCTGCACAGTTGGATTTCGCACTCCGTAGGCGGCACGCTGCACAGTGTTGGGGTTTTGAGAAATAGCTGTTGCTTTCCGTGGCTCCACAGGGAGGGAAGCAAAATAGTAGGAGCAACATCAGCCTTTTCTGTGTCTTCTGAAAGACACAGGACAGTCTGTTTATAGCACATGGGAATAATGAAGCATGTGTAGAAATACAGAAAGATGGAAGATATGGAAATGGAAGGTGATTGAGGTTGTAGGTCATTGCCTATTGTAGTTGACGGGGGCCATATAAATAGCAGTGAAAATGCCTTAAAAAGGTGACTTAAGAGGTCTGTGGCCCTCTTATGCTGTATTATGGTGAGGCTTGGGTATCAAGAAAATTCCAGAGGAATTCCTGACTGCAACACTCTAGGCAAGTGAGATGACCAGAAATCTCAGGCTCGTTTTCAGTATGCAGTGGAAAAAAACACACCATAGATTTGTTTGACAGAAAATTGAGAGAGAGGACTGTTACTGACAGTTGTTGTTTTGTGGAAGGTTAAGTGATTGGACAATATCATTTTTGGAGATTAAACAAGTACTTTGCTTCAGCAACCAAAATTACATATGTCTGCTCTGACATTTGACTTTTACAATTTTACCTTTTCATTTAAAATTAGCACTGTACAGTATAACAGTGCCTGTTAAAGGGATTCAGGATTGGTTAACAGTGTCACAGCAATCAACAGGTAGACCCATTTTTTTAATTTCTTTTTTTTATTTTTTAAATTCAATGTTTTGGAAGTCACTACTTCAGAAATCACTGCAGATAAAAGTTACAGATGACACAAAAAGAACTGTAATGGTAAACTACTGCGAAAACAAGGCATTCTCCCAAGGAAGTCCGAATAACATAATAAACTGGGGTGTGTTCAAACAAGATGTCATGTAGGTTTTAAGTGGATAGATATACAGGACTAAAGAACGTTACAGAAAGAGGTAATTCCTGGAGTGTGTAGTCCCAGAAGGGGATGTGAGGGTGAAATGGGTAAGAAACAGTGATTTCCTTTTCTGATGCTGCGTCAAAAAGGCTTGTTACAGTAGCATGAAATGACTCTGAAAATGGGAGTAGTGAAATACGTTGTGTCTGTATACAGTTTGTTGATACTAATAGTTTTTAATACTGCATATGCTTCTGATGTCTACATTTGAAGAAACATACTGGGAAAATGAGGAGTGTACAGAGAAGATGAGGTCTAAAGAACTAAAGTAAAAAGATGGTTAAAAAAAGAATTAAAGGTGACATGATAGGTGGCATTAAAAGTAGCATTAAAACTCAGTGAGGAGAAAGTATTAACTGCTAAAGCATACTTGAATTTGGTGAAGAAAAGTAGAAAAAAGCATAAAGCTTGAAGTCAGATATTCACCTTGGAAATAAGGCAAGCATTTTAACAGAGTGATTAACCAGTGGAGCAAACTACCAGAGAAGGTGGTGCTTTTCCATCCGTCAAAAGGCTTTCACATCAAGAATAGATCCTTTTCTAGAATTTAAGCTTTAGCCAAATACAAGTTTACCATAAAGGTAACAATACCTACTGTGAACACTGAAAGTTCTTCAAGGCCATATTCATGAGGCATGTGTCCAGAGTGGATGCACCTAGGGATGAGAAGTCTTGAAGAGCTCCGATTTATTGGTTAGCAGATTCTCCTTCTTGAGCTCGATATAGGGTAATTATGGAAAGCTTGATAGCCTGGGATACAGAAAATCAAAATAGATGATCCTAAACTTTACTGTGGATCTATTAACTTAATTTCCAGTTTTCCTGTACTAATCCATGCCAGAGACTTAAATGGAAATTAATCCTGCTGCTGGCTGCATTAGCTTCCATCTACGTAGCTATGGTCATAGAGCACAGAAGTGCTATACAACCATCAGCTGCCCTACTTGGTAGTTTTTTCCATTTCTTAAAATTCCAAATGCCTGCGGACATAGTCCTTCACCCAGAGTGCCAGACAGTGTCAGTGTCTGACACTGACAGATGAGTGACAATGTCAGTGTTGCCATCTCCGTCTCAGTTTGTGGTTGTGTTACAGTCTCTAAAAGACTTTAAAGCCTTTTAAAAACTTTAAATTGCTTTAAACCTTTGAGTCTTGTGTCTTGTTGGCTAGTTTTCTTGACTGGTCAGTATTTGCTAGTATTCTGTGGGACTGCAAGTAGAGAACCAAGTGTGTTAGTGGTTGCATGTAAGACTGTACTGTAGAAGGCAAATAAATAGAAAAGTGTGGAAAAATGTTTTCAAGCACGTTGGCAAAATGACTCTTAGGAACTGTAAAAGAATTTACTGGTATCTCTTGCGTTTCATAGTGCTTAACTGAATAATAGCGCTTCCAATTTTTCTGGCTATAATGCATCCTGATATTGTTATTTTGATGGGGACAGCTTGGCCCACCTTGCAATAAAGTTTCTTCTTTAGAACAAAAAGAAAAGCCTAAAGGCATCATGAATGCTTACACTTACTACAATATTGATCCTTTTAACATAGAATGACCACTTTGAGTTTTTGACGTTTTAAAGTCACTTCTTACAGGATGGAGCAAAAATGAATACATCTGTTACACGTTTGGTTTTAATTTACTTTTTTAGCAGAAATCATGCATCAACATGAATCTCTTAACAGCAATAAACAAACATGAAGACAGTCTGCCAGACAACTCGAGAGTAGTGGGGGTGTATGAAATACCCTTTCTTCAACATCTTACAATTCC
The DNA here is from genome assembly GCA_013398125.1 of Aegotheles bennettii. NCBI lineage: Eukaryota > Metazoa > Chordata > Aves > Caprimulgiformes > Aegothelidae > Aegotheles > Aegotheles bennettii. Next base: position 283,914 of record VZRW01003356.1, on the reverse strand, counting down.
TTCTGTTATTTCTTTTTTCAGTAGAACTTGATACATCACTTATAAAGCATGTCACATTCTTCACTTAGGCAACAGTGTTGTGTCATGAGATGGCTTATCACAACCCTTCCTTTCTTAATTACTAATAAGGTAAAAATCTATCTTTCATGCTTCAGCTTCTGTAAATGTTAAGATAACCCACTCACACGCTGGCACTATGAGGAACCTTCTACAAGCCAAGAAGCTTTTGCAACTCTAGCATAATCTCCACATTCTCATCTTCTGTCATTTGCCTCATGGCAGGGGCAAAAGTGACCTCGGAAGAGGGTTCGTGGTGAGTCACTGGTATAAATGCTGCTTTTAGAAGAGAGAGAATGCTTTCAGTACTCATCTGAGTCCAGCAATTTTGCTGAGCACATAAAGTGTATAGTTTGTGTATGAAATGCTGCTAAATTTCTTAAAGTTATCAGACCTCAAAATGGATGTTCAAATGACAAAACAGATACTGTCAAAATAAATGCTATTGATGGGATTTTATAAATTGTTTCATAGGTTCTGAGAATGTCTGTCCTGTTTGCATGAGTTTTTTGACAAAATGTATTACTGTGTGGTGAAAGAGAGAAAGTGTTTTCATGTGCTAATGAAATATTGGAAAACTAGTATCTGGAGTGATCTTAATAAATGTCTGGAAGACTGTTATGTTTAAGAAGTACTTCCATTAACTTCCATTACATTTTTTCACTCTTACCACTTAAAAAATCACAGCCCTTAAGATGTAGGCATCCATTTCCAGATCCAGCTTCAGGTTTCCACTTGGAAAATAGCAATCAGATTCTTGCATGATTAAATTCAGGCTTTCTTATCAGTTGTGTTTGCTTCTCAGTGTTAACATCTCACTGTAACATGAAATTATTATTACTGTTCATTGTTTTATTTACTGAAAAAGTTCATTGGTGAGCAGAAAACAGTTTATAAGTGAACTACAGTAATATCTTTCATATATTTCATATTTTTCATTCTCTAACAGAAAATTATTTTGGAATAGGATCTGTATTTTATGCTTAAGCTAATGACATTTTTTCGCTGAGTACAGCCTTTGAACCAGTTTCATTGTTGTTTGGAAATGGTATTTTGCAAAATTCATTTTGACAGTGAAAAATTTATTTCAGAAAACTATTAAGAGTTGGCAGCCTAGAGGAATTGGTTCCGTGATCAGAATAGCAATGCTAAATTTAGAATTGTAGTTTTTTTCTTGTAGAGTAAATTTAGAAAAACTACTGTGTTAGACTTGGTAATCACTGTGAAACCCCTTTAGAAATTAGGTTCATCATTCTTTGTGTTAGTACTTAGACTCTGAACTTGGATTTATCTCTGTGTGTTTTCCATCTCTTACTTTTCACCAGCCTCTGAAATCTTCACCTGTATTTGCGTAAGTTATTTCTTTAATTGTAACATAATTAAAATTATATAAGCTAGTTCCTCTGAATTATAAAGAAGCAAAAAGAATTTATCATTCGTACATGTTTGGGTAGTAAAGAGAGGGAAACAAAACAGATTTTCAGAAGCACCTGCTGGTTCTACTATATTGGTGTTGATTGTCTTAGATGATAGCTATAATATTATTCCTTAAGTTTCAGTATGTAATTTGGTAAAGCACTCATATTGCATTTAACTTGCTTCTTGTGTAACTGGTGTGTTTCCATAGAATTACAGAACTGTGAATCCATGTGTTAGTCTGAATTTGCAATGAAACTTTTTAATTGTTCTTCTCATTTCTTCCTAGAATATTTTCTTTCTTGGACATAGTTACTTTGTGTCGATGTGCACAAGTTTCCAAGGTATGTATTTCTGTTGGGGTGTTTTGTTGTTCTTTGGGAAGCTATTTTCTTAATTACTTGCAAATCACAGGCTTTAGGGCAATCTGCTTTCTGTCAAAAAAATCAAATAGTTTTTTCAGCCTCTTTGTTTGTTAAAACAAATAAACAGTGTGTCCAGTTTTGCATTCAGATATGGAATTAGTTGCTATGCACTGGACTTCTGTTTAAAGACTATGGAAAAGATATCCAGTAGTATATGCTCTGTATCTGGAGAAAGGATTAAGCCCAGTTTGGCATAATGGCATTTGCTTTTTATAAAGCATGTGGCTGTATAACACTATTTTTCAGACACATTTTCTGCCTAAAATTCCCTGTAGTTCGGTTAATGTTCACCATGTGTCTAAGAAGTACATCCATCACTTGCTTGCCAAGTACAAAAGGTGTTATGTAGATGGACTACTAGTAGGGGGAAGAGGCACACAAGATAATAGAGAAAGCATGCTAAATAAGCTTTTACATTTAGCTCGTCTTGATTTTTTTTTTTCGTCAATTAAAATGAAAAATACTCTGTTCCTACATCAAGTGTGTACAATGAAGTGTATTCTTATACAACATGAATTAACTTTTTTATTTCTTCCTTCTTTCAATGAGGATTGGGGGTTTGGGTTTTTTTGTTGGATTTTTTTTTCTTTGATTTAATGTATAATTGTGTAACAATTTCATTCCTACACCCTTATCACCCTGGCCTGCAACCTCAATAAGTTTTGTGAGCTAATATCAGGTTTCCTTAGAACCTTCAGCTAAACCTAGAATACAGTGAAGAAAACCAAGGTGATTGAGTAAGTTGTGTTTTTCTCTCAGAAATGTCAGTTGGATGCAGTATTCTTTTTTCTGAGTGTATTTGTGTTTCTCTGGCTTTTTTATATTGTTTTACTTTGAACAGCTATTGCGTTTTTTTCTTGTAGAAAATTCTCAAACACATATATGTAACTTAGCACGTGTAAAGGAAAGGCCTGATCTTAACAGTGGAAAGTCAGCAGCTTTCTGAAAGGTTTCTGTTCTTCTCAGAATAGTAACTAGTGAGGTTGAAGAACTGTGGTTTTATTGGAAGGAATCTCATCTGCAGTTACTTTTCTCCATATAGAACTAGCAAAAGTAATTTACTAGGCAAATGTACAAAAGCTTTTTTGAAAATGGAGGGATAAATCTTGCTGTGTCCATGTATGTACTTTATATTTAATTTCTTGCTTTCCTGTGTGTTTTATGGGCATAAATTAGCCTTTGAAGTGTGATCTGTTTAGGAGAGTTGAGATACATTTTAATAAATTCTGTTTTTAACTAGTTGATACTGTATGACTACTAATATCTACAATTATTTTTATTTTTTTTAAATGCTACTTGCAATTGTATATTTTGTTATATTTGAGTTTGTTATATTTGGATTGCTGAGAGGCAAATCAAAGGAGCAGGCACTGGCAGTAATAAACAAAATGCATTTGTTTTCTGTAGGCATGGAATGTTTTAGCTCTGGATGGAAGCAATTGGCAAAGAATAGACCTCTTTAACTTTCAAACGGATATAGAGGTTAGTGTCTTTGGGGATTTTCATTCCTACGGTGATGTTTAAGAGCCCAGTCCATTTTGAGTATTCCATAGACAGTGCTTGTGTTCACACGTTTTAAAGGCTGATGATTAAGACAATAATAATGTGAAGATAAATGAACTCTGTATTTGACTTTTTCTTTTACACTGGATGATTATTTCAATTTTGGTTGCCAGCTATGTATCAGATAATTAGCATATATCATATACAGAAAGTAAAGGTATAAATGGTGCCTCTGGACAGAGCTTGATTCTCTGAATCACTTTCATGATCTAGAGGGTAATTTTGTTGGTGGTCCCGAGTCTCTCTTGTGAGGGTGCCATCTAGTGCTGACAGCTCTCTGAACACTTGGCTGTAGGACTTTGAGATCAAAACAATAAAATGCTGAACAGCTTTTCTTACTGCTGACTTGCCTAGATTTGATCTGGTGTGTATCCAATTACCATTTCGTGAACATTTGTTTTATAAGGTTTGAACCTTGCCTGAAATGCAGGTACATGTGGATCGAAGTCCTTTTCAGCATTTAATGAAAGGATTAGGGCAGTTTTGTCTTCCTTAAGAAAAACATGTCTGCATTAATGCCATCATAGATGTGTATAACAAAATAAAATATGACATCTGAAGATGAAGGCAAAGATCCATGGGGAAATACAATTCCATAATTGAATCTGAACTGGTTTATTATTTGTTTTTTGATGATGCAAATTTAATTTAGAATACTACAATGAATTTGCTTCTGGATTTTATGTTTTAGCTTCTTAGTTGCATGGATAAAATCCAGATGGGTTTCATTTGGTATATTTTGCTAGCCGTGGTTCAAACTGTTCCTAAAGCTTTACAGTAATATGTAGAGTAATTTTTTTTCACCACTCTTTTAAGATTTTATTGCTAAATCTTCTCCTATACCAATGTTAAACATGAGTACCTTACAAAGGTAAGAGAAAGATACATTTAGACACAGGCAGATGCAAAAAAAAAAATAAATCTAAGATGACTTGGAGCTTGAAATGTCATCTTTTCAGTTGCTTTTAAAAGAGCTTGTATTTCTCATTTGCTAAGAAATAATAACGAAAACCCCACCGGCCTGTGGTCCTTCTGTTGGTTAGCCATTTCTGTGTCTGAAATCTTTCTGCTATTTAGAAACACAGTATTGGATTTTTATGTTTTTGGTATGTTTGTTTTAAGTTGTACCTAGTGGTGTTGCCCTTTGAGACACTGTGTTTGTAGTGTGGGATTCAGGAGAAAGAAAGAATGAAATTAAGTTATGATCCTTTTTTTCTATAAGAAGCTATTGTGGTTTGGAGCAATTCAGTTACTTCAGTATATTATATTTAAGTACATTTGTAATATAAACCCCTTAAATTTATTCATGAGTATGTTAAACCAGCAATTATTACATATAGTTTTGAATGTGATACACTTTCACATTCGGTGAAACTCAGTTTTTTCTTCAGCTGTTTCACTAACTTGTGTGTGTGTGTGTGTATAGATTTAGGACAGGTAAAAAGCTTAATTGTATTTGGTGACTTTTTGCTCAGTTGGACGTTGTACTGTTTGATGATGTTTCACATAACATCAAGCAGTACTAGACCTGAGAGTATCAAGTAATGAAAAATTAGGGTTTGTTGTGAATTTTTCTGCATTTAAGACCTTGTGGTAGAGAATAAAGTGAGGAAAAAATAGAAAGGAAAGATGTTTCTTCTCTCTCACAAAGATGTGTAAAGATCTTGAAGTTAAATGTGCTGCAGGACTTCTTGATATGTGGAACCAAGTGTAAGCTGGGGTAATTTGAAGAGCTAGTTTTTTGATTGACATTAAATTATACAAACAGCTAAACACATTTGGATGCACTTAAGTTGAATATGCTGTTTGTTGCATTTTTTTTACATTTCTAAGGAAATAAATGGGTTTGGGAAAACTTATCTCGTTATTTGTCTGTTTTCTTTGAATAATGCATTAGGGTTTGGCTTTTTTCTGCAATGTAGATTGAACTTGCATTATATGTTATTCACTGAAGAATTTGTCCTTACAGTAAAGATATTTGGCCTCTATCAAGTAGTAGTTCTGACTAATCAAAAGCTTTAAAAAATACATAATTTTATTTGCATAATGCTTTTCAGTTTGTTTGTTTTGGTGCAAATCCTTCTGAGAGATAAGATAAACAATGTTACTTATGGACTAAGAAACAAGCTCTGATTAGAAAGTATTTTCACATAGTTCTAGCCAGGATAAAGTGTAAGAAATATTTTACTGTTTCAGTAAAAGTGTTGCCATCCCACATAGAGAGAAGGAAAAAAAAATCCACTGAAATGCAATTTTGTAAGTATTCCAGATAAGAAAATAAAAGGTGCTGTTAGGTATTAGTCCTCTTTGTTAAATGATCAGTGTTGATTTATTTTACCTTACCTCCCTAAAATTAGACACAAAATGATGTCTAGTCAGTTTTTGCAGTGGTCACCTGCTTTTTGTGATCTTACCCTGTTTTTCCTACAGAAACAAACAAAAAAAAAGTTAAAAAGTATACTTTTATTATAGTTTAAATAACATTTTTCCATAATGCTTTATGATTGAATATTAGAAGTACTGTGCCATTCTGCTTACTCGTAATGTATAGCAAAACACTCTTTCAGGATGTAAGTAAAAAGCATTTTGTAGCAAATGTGGGGTCAAATAGGAAGTTTTGTTTGTGAGCTCTGCTTCAGCTTTTGGCAAATAACAAGGCATAAATTCTGTAAGCTGTATAGTGTGAGACATTCTCTGGCATTCCCAAGTGTTAGGCACAGACACCCAAATATGTATGACATTGAAGACTGGCAGGTGGGCTCTGGAAAATCTCCTGGAGGCAACTGCTGCTCCCACCAAGGCGTTCAGCACCTCTCAGTTGCAGAAGGTAACCATCCCTATAGCAGGGACTGTAAAATGGGACTTACTGAAGGCTGTAGTTCAGAGGGACGTACTAGCCCTAAGCATGTCTTTGTGGACAATTTAAACTGACATGCTGTAGTAACTGTGATCCTTGAGGAATGGGTACGCCTCCTGTTCCGCCTCTAGAGCAGTTCTTCAGGTTCTCTACGTGTCTGACAAAACTTGAAGATCGTTTTTGCAGTCTTGATGGGTAGGTTTTGCTGATAAAAAATTGAGCTGTGTGTGATAGACTGAAAAAAAAGGAAGGTGAAACTAAAGGTTGAATTGAATAGCACTTCAATTTGAGTGGAGGTTCTCAACAGGTAACTGTTTTTTCTTAAAGCAGCAAAAGAATTTCAAAGAGGTGTTGTTCTGGTGGCATATAGCTTGGGCTGGTCTTCACTCCCAGCATTTTTAATTTGGTTAGAATGTTCTGTCAGAATAAAACTCAACAAAATCTTCCTTTTGTTTGGTTTAAGGGTCGTGTTGTGGAAAATATATCGAAAAGGTGTGGTGGGTTCCTGAGACAACTTAGTCTGAGAGGATGTCTTGGTGTTGGAGACTCCTCTTTGAAGTAAGTAAAGTCCTAGATTGAGACATCACTTATTTCCTAATGTCTGGACCAAGAGCAATTATTGTTACATTTGTTTGGATTTCTTAGTACTGACTAATGACCAAAATGGAATACCTAGATGAGTACTGAGTACCTTAGTAACAACCAAATGAGACGTCAGTTTGAGATCAAAGTATAGCTACTGTTATTTCCTGGAAATGAAGTAAGAACTGAGAACTGTGCTTTTCAGAACCGTGTCTTTTTCTTTCATTAGTGTTATGCTGATATCTCTCAATTTTCAAGCAGTTGAAATATTTTCAGACCCCTGCTCTGGCGTCCTACAGTACTAATTTCATCCAGATTAGTAGTCAGTCAATTTATAGTTTATCTTCTAGTCTGGACTAGGGGTGACCCTAGCAATGGGAAGAAGAATAAAGACTGATACAATTGAGTGCCTACAAAATCAGGAGAGGCCTGGGGTTCTCTCCTTGCTGTAATATGGAAGCAGGCAAACAACAGAAACATCTTGGGAGTCTCCAAACAGAGACAGTGGTCCCTCTTTGTGCAGTATATAAATTGAACTGTGCCGTTTGTTTCCAGAAGATAATTTGAATCCATATAAGCTTTTTCTGTATGCAAACTGTCTAGCCAGATTCCTCTGTGGATGTTTCTCTGAGTATTTAAACCCAAAGGTTTAAAGCTGAAGGGTCCCTAAACTACAGGTACTTCATGGCTCAGAGAATATTTGGAGGAAGCTTTGGGGTATGGCTTTTTGCAGTTATGCTTTCCTCTGCTGTCACAGGAGACTGGGCTGGATGGTGTTCAGTCTGGCGTGGCATGGTCATTCTTAGGTGGAAAATGCAAACACAAAGATTTTTGTTAAGCAGTAGGCATCAAGTTAGTGTCTTGTGACCTTTAGCTCTTTTCTAAAATTTATAAGTAAGTCTAATTCCCTGATTTTTGTCTCTGGAGTAAATTCATCCAGCAACTAGTTAAGCAATAGATTGCTTTAGTAACCTCAATGGACATCCTAGCTTCAGATCTGAAGATTTCCCCAGAGCTTTCCCTGCCCCTGAGACATCTCCCCATGTCTCCACCTCCAGGCAGCCTTGCCTTCTCAGGAGAATGTGTATTATTACCATCTCCCAGATTCCCTGCAACTGCTGTCAAAAAAGAGGTAGCCCCAGCCACACTTAACTTCCTGCAGTGCTCCTCCAAGTTCCCAGAACACACAGACAGTCCCTGTGTCCTTAGTAGGGAAGGCAATAGAAGAGGTGGAGGAGAGAGGGAAGGCAAGGTCCAAAAGAGGTAGCAACTGCTACGGGGAGGAGGTAGCAGGGAAGGCAATGGGAAGGGTGTAGGAAGAACGTGTCAGGACAGTAGGTGACGGTTTCCCCCCAGTAACTCCATTTTCATATTTGGTTTTGTCTCCCAGCTGTGCTTTTCAGGACACTAAGGCTAGGGGACTGCAGTGAGGGTTGTGAATAGGACCGAAAACTGGAAGTGGGTTCAGGTATTAGTGGCATGTGAGAAGAGGGGGAGTGCTGGAGGTGGGATATTTTTGAATAGCGATATATATTTAGTAAGCAAGATACTTATTCTAAGTATACAGCAGTTCAGTGTGTTGCATGTGTACATTGTAGGGATGAAACAGCTAGACCTGCTAGCCAGTGATAGCACAGGCTTAGCTGAGACAAGCTAGTAGTGTGTTGCCAGTATTCACATGTAACAACTAACTGGTGCAGATGGTGGTGTCTAAGGCACTTTAGGAAAGAAATGCAAGCAGCTGATACTAAAATTAACAAATGAATGATAAATGCAAGAGCTTTAAGACTTTCAAAACATTATCAGAAGAGTGGCATTAATTTTCAGACACTTGTTCTGAAAGCAACTTTTCCTATCAGGCTTTTTGTGTTGAGTTGTTTCTAGATCCATTAGTTTTGTGGGTGATACTAGTTTCTCTGTTTATCCTTCTTCTACATCAATTTTGTTTAAAAATAGCCAATTACAGAAGCAGGTATTGGCTATGTAAGTCCTGAATGTGACACCTCTGTCAGGGTATGCCTGATGCTTAAATCTCAGAGGCAAAGTTTGCTGTTCCTGAAAGTTACTCCAGAGTTTAGCGTCTTTCCAAGTGATTTGAAGAGTGTCTCGATTGTAAATCTCCCTCCAGTACATGAATTTTGGAATAGCTGTTTTGAGAATTCAAGTGGAAACTCACCAGTATAACTGCTTGCTGGTTTTTTTTTCCATTGTTTTCAATCCACACCAGAGAGCCAGGAGGTTGTTACCAGCTGAGTGTGTAGTCGGATCTGTTAACCACGGCAAGCCTCCAGACAAAACTGTTTTTGTGTGTTTCCTCCAACCCTGCCAATAAAATCCGTGCAGTTGGAGGAAACATGGGCATAAAAACAGTGTTCTGAAATCCAATGCAGCTGTAAATATTACTCTGCAGAGATGAAAAGAAAGTTTATGTATTTCTTCTGGGTAATTAGCATGATGATACATACAGGCTTTTAGCAGTATAATAGCTCCAGTTATGCTTAGAGTTCATACCCAGTAGTGCACACAGTTGCATTTTAATTTTTAAAATAATAAATAACTTATTTGCAGCCCATAGGACTTTCCATTGGTAGCCCAGTAGGCTTAGGTCACACTTCTGTGTTATGCAAGGTATGTTCCTTTTCATTTCACGTGGAGTGAGCTCCTCAATAAGACCTACAAAGGCTTTACTAATGAGATATGCAAAAACTCTCCCCAGCAGCTTAATATTTAACTGATGTGATATTTAAACCTTTCTGTTTATGCCCTTAATGTTTTTAGTTAAGGCATTTGAAGCAAGTCAGTTCTGGCTTATATAGTTTACTTAGTTTCTGGAGTTACCCAAGACAGAAACTTGCACTAGGGAAAGAAAAAAGCAACCACTGAGACAGAGGTATTTGAGATGTACCTTGTAATTGCTCTGTGGCTTGAAGATCAAGATTTTGACTGAGATGGAAGAAGATAGGGGACAGAGCGCACTCTAGTGACTGTATCACAATTTGTGACATTATATTAATTCTCCAGCTTTTTGTTGCTGTTTTAGGACCTTTGCACAGAACTGTAGAAACATCGAACACTTAAATCTAAACGGATGCACAAAAATCACTGACAGGTAAGTCAAACAGGTTTTTTGTTTGATGGAGAAATTTGAAAAAAGAAGTAGCTGAAGGTATTTTTAGTGTGTCTGCTGTTTTGCAGCACGTGTTATAGTCTTAGCAGATTCTGTTCCAAGCTGAAACATCTGGATCTGACATCTTGCGTAGCCATCACAAACAACTCTTTGAAAGGCTTAAGGTAAGAAGATTCAGTATTTTGTGTTAAAGAAAAGTGTTTAAAGAGCTGTTCAACATTTAATAAAGTTAAAAAAATCAGTGCTGAACCTTAATACCATGTATCAGCACTGACTATATCCTATATCTAGCACTTCTTGGGTGTAGACTATGATGTTTGTGTGTGGTCTTTTCTCATGACATTTCTGTGGAGGCCTGGCACAGTCCACTGGCTATCATTAACTTCTAACAGTGTGTTTAATTTGGGTTTCCCACTGTTATGACTATTTGAAGGCTCAATTTAACTTTATGTATTTTTTTAATTCTCCCAGTGAGGGTTGCAGAAATCTGGAACATTTGAATCTTTCCTGGTGTGATCAGATTACGAAGGATGGTATTGAAGCACTGGTGAAAGGGTGTAGTGGACTAAAAGCTCTATTTCTTAGAGGTTGCACACAGGTACATAACTGCTTGGGTGATCCTTTAGGAATAAAATTTTTATTTTGGGTTTTTGAAATCTCCATGAATTAAAAAATACCTTTTTTTGTTATAGTCTTTTGTTCATTATTACAAGATGTGTGCATTCCTTGGGCTGCTTTGCTGTGCTTTTAACTTCTTGTTTCTTTTCCTATGTCCAATTTAATTGCTAATACAGTTAGAAGATGAAGCATTGAAACACATTCAAAATCACTGTCATGAACTTGTAATCCTGAATTTGCAATCCTGTACAGTAAGTATCTGAAGCTTCTAAAGATACATTCTCTAAGAATCATAAACCATTTTTGAATGCTATTTAATTGAGTTGCTACACTTTTAAATAATTCAAATAGTCCATTTTGACAGTTTACAGAAGTTTCTGTGGAATAGAGGTCTTGAATGAGCTGGCTGTTTCTACAGCAGAGTGTGGATTTGGAGTGTTGGTGATTTTTTTTTTTCTTCCCTCATTATGTCTTTTAACTGTAGCAAGCTCTAGGGTAAGAATTAACTGCATTGATTCAAATCTAGTGAACTATGTATGTGCTAAACCATGCAGTTTTACAGATGTAATTGTTGTTCTCCCACTGATAAGGTCAAACATTCATAATTTTAAGGTTTCTAATTGAGCAGAAGCCATATGCTGGGCTACATAATTGAGAGTAACATGTAGTGGAATCGTAAGTGAGGATGATTCAGAACCATTTTGTTAGCTGGAGAAAGGCATGCTTTTTCAATAGTAATAGAAGTACACATTCACTTGTAGTGAAATGACTGGGAATCATTTAATTCTATGTAGCCAGTACACAAAAATTAGACATACTATATTTCATATTGCGTGGGTTTTTTATTTCTGATGTGACTTTTTAGGAATGGGAAAGATCTCCTTTCAGATTTTAAATGTTTTTAAGTCACTGTTTGTAAATTTCAGTATTTCAGTCATACAAATTTGAATAATAAAGTTGTTAGATTTATTTATTTATTTATGAAACATTTTTTACAGTTTTATTTCTAGAATCACAAAATCTGCTTAGGCTAAAACTTTCAAATCTGTTTTACACGTTATTCCTGAATGAATGTGGCTTAGGAGTGTACTAGAGTTTCCCTTGGCCAGTATATTTGTTGTCACGTAGGTATTAAACAAAAAAACCCTCATGAGTGAAAGAATTTTTCCCTTTGAATTTTTTGAGTTGATAGTCTGTGTGTCCTACCTAGTTATGTGTGCTTTAAAGCTTTATTTCACTGGAGATGTGTCCTGCTTGCTGTGGCTTACAAGTATGTTACCAGAAGCAGCCAGGCTTTTTATGGTCAAAGGGCTAGCACTGATTTTCACACAGCAGGTCTCTCTGTGCTTTAAATTCATTCTAGTGGCTCTGTTTTATGGACCTTGTAAAATACCAGGCCAGCTTCAACAGCTGTGGAATGAACTGATACTAACTCTCAAAACTGCACATCTGACAGGTACCATCCTTAGAGTGTAGAAACTGGGGTCTTGCAGGCATTTTTTGAGCACTTTTCTGAGAGGGATGTAGTTGTTGAAATCACAAGAAATTTCAGAATGGAAAATTTACATATGTAACTTGAGGGTTTTATGCATCTCCACCATCAGCATAAAATTTACATAGTCCTTACCTCCAAAATAGTTCCTTTTCCCAATAATCTCTCAAAGAAAACAAAACGGTTCCAGAAAATATCTTCTTATCTGTAGATGATGCAGATCCTTCTGGATCCACGAAAAGAAGGCACTATTTCTAGTTTTCTGTCTGGAATAATTTTTATTTGACAGAACAATTTGCAAATTTAAACTGCTGATATTAAAAAGCACCGGGTTGGGGGAGGGTTCATAAGGGGATCTCCCTTTGTGCTGAGCTACTGCTATTTCTAATCCTGTTTTCATCTGTGAAAGGTGATGTTTGTGGTAATAGCCTCCGATGTATGCTAGGGTAGTATGGGCGTACCTGGATGAGTGGCTTATGAAAGGAATATGTATTTTCAATTCAAAATAGAGTAGAGGTCTTTGTTATTGTTGGAAGATTAATGCTAGGTCAGAAAATAAACTAATCTGTTTCACCATGAAGAATTAGTCATTCAGCAGAAAAAATTAAATTCTTGGAGTTAGGAGAGGAAGAAGGAGAGAATACTTTTTCCAGAATAGAAGACCTGTAAACAAAATATTTGCACACACACCCAATGACCTAGTTCCTGTTGCTATTTTGTGTGCAGCTGCACTGGGGCTGTTTCTTATAGTTCCTGTTTCAGAGAAAAAACTTTTTTATTCATATTCCAAATTTAGAGTTACTTTTTTCAAAACATCTAGTACAAAACAATTTTGAGAAATGACAAACCCTCTTTGAGTTAAAACTTCAGCTGAAGACAACTGCATAGGGAAGGGCAAACCGAGCTTTTACATTTATCTTCTGTAAAGAACAGATTATATATAAGTGTTTACCTGTAACTCTTGCTTTGAAAATTATCTGGAGGTGAAGGATTTTTACCCTGCTGCAGTGCAAAATAGGTAGTTTGCTCTCCTGCTGTCGAGCTTTAGGCCCTCTTTTGCACTGTTCCTGAACGTACACAGTCACTGGAATGAAAGACTTGAACTCTACAAACACGTAAGAAGCAGGCTGTTTCACACAATGACAGCTACAATTTAAAAAAAATCATGTGAGAATTATAAAGCAAAAGCAAAGTGAAAGAGGAAGACAAAAACAAACAACTCTGTGCTTCAGACTGACTGAGTCAGTACTCGAGATCTGTGAACTAATACATAGATAAGCAGGAGTTGTGTGTTTTGGTTATCTTCAGTGTTACCAATGAACATGGTTTCACGATGGTATTTTTTGGTTGAAAATCCACTGGTTGCCATGGTTATATACAGTGTGACACTAACAGTTCAGTAATATGACTTGATTTTTCTTCTTAGCTGATTACTTGATAATGAAGTAACTTCAACCTTCTTCTGTGTTGCAGCAAATCTCAGATGAAGGCATTGTAAAAATCTGTAGAGGATGTCATAGACTTCAGTCGCTCTGTGTTTCAGGCTGTAGCAACCTTACAGATGCTTCTCTCACAGCACTTGGTCTAAACTGTCCAAGGCTGAAGTGAGTATGTCATGAGCATGTTGTGAGTATGTCACATTGTTACTGGCCTGATCTAAGAAATTCACTTCTGAAGATAATCGGCTGATATCCACAGGTTTGATTTGGCTTTGTGTTGTTTGTGTTACCTTTGCAATCAAAACATTTAAGTACCAGCTCTATATAAACTTGAGTGCTGGTCCTCTGTAGCTATCATATTAATGTAGTCTACTGTATATTGGAAAAACAGCAATTAATATATGACAAATAAAACATGTTGAACCTAGCAGTTCAATTCTGTGCTTCTAGCTAAATATTTTAGGTACTAATTACAAGCCAGAAGAAAAGAAGATATAAAGCCCATTATTTTTTTAAAAAGGTAAAAATATCTGTAGTTGTGTTGTGTCTTGTGATGTTTGTGCTCTGATGTGGTTTTATGCAGTCATTAGTCTTGCATAAAAATACCTAAATCTTACCCGAGTATTATATTTACAGATTTTATTACAAATGTGTTTTTAATATTCCCTGCAGTACATCCTGCCATTCTTAAACTGTGATATGGAGTGTGCTAATGTCTCTGTAAACACTGAGGACTGATATTTATGGGATATGTTTTGAGTAATAGGAGCTCACCAGTTAAAAATAATACAGACTTTTACATTGATGTAATTTGCACTGACATATATGTTATGGTGGTATTCCCAGCAGTGGGGACAGCCCCAGGTTTAATAATGAAGCTCAGTCCTGCAGCAGCTCTCTGGTTGTAGAGACATATAATACTTCTTGTAAGGTCTATTTTTAATTTAAATTAAATAAAAAAAAAAGATTTTTGGATGGCACTAAATTGCCATTTATGACAGGGACATACAGGAGTCACAACTTGTTATACTTCAGTCACAAATAAAGGGAGGAAAGTGTAGATTGTAAAAATTACTGAAAGCTACATTCAAGTGCCAGTGTGCAATGTGCTGTCAGGCAGTGTTCCTTTAGCTGATTGAGTGAAGAAGAGCTTTTGTTACTGTACTAAAACCGTCCTTAAGACAATTCCAGAATGACAGGGCCCTTCACACTTACCAGAGCTTACGTGTGCCCGTGCTTGGGGCTCAGTCTTCTCACACACTGAACTGTGTTCCTTAGAAAGTTGTGCTGTTATTACTGATCTTTTTGCACAAGTTCTCTCACTGTCTCAATTCATAGCTCAGATTGGATATAAAAGGAGGTTTAAAGTGCTGTTAGTTGTGCAGTTCTTTCCAAGGGCAGTACAACTGCAGCAGGAGTTGGTTTGACTGTGGTAGGTGAACTGTTAGCCCCTGCCTGTGCCACGAGGGGGAAGGCATCTGCTGTTCTTCTCCTTTAATGAGGAACATTACGAGGAAAAAGTTACCCTTTGGAGTGATTACTGCGGAGGAGTGCGTGTTGGAAGGACAGATGATACAGCTGAGTATATCTAGACTTCTGGAATCACGTATGGGAAGTACTTGATAAAAGTTATGTTGGAAATCGAAGGGAATATAATTCCACACTTGTTTGTACCTTCGAATATGTTGGTGTTGAGTATGAAAGAAAACTCTCCTGCCTTCATTGGATGTGCTGGCCCTGTTAAGAATCTTTTGAGTATTTTCTGTGGTGTGCTACTCTCACTTCAGGGTCTTGGGTGTCCTGCTGTGCTGCTTCCCATGATGCCGCTGTGTTCTGCGGCTGTTACCACTCACAAACAACATCTTGAAAAAAAATCCTAAGCTTGAACAGCTCTCTTCAGATGTTTTTGTTTTCCTTTCATTAAGATATAGCTGTCTTCTCATCCCTTTTTATATCTGCTCATGTAAGTGCTTGATACCTTCTCTGGTTTTTAGTGCTTTTTATCATTAAAATATTGGTAGGTGTTTTGGTGAGTCTTGTCAAGAACAGCACCTGTGAACCATGAATACCTTTGTCTAGGTGGGTCTGTGAAAATTAGGATCATATTGCCTTTAGCCCCACCAAAGTACTGTCCCACCTCCTGCTAATTCGACAGGAGTGGGGAGGAGCTGTGTGCAGAGACACTCCAGGTGTGCCCAGAAGACATCTGTAGGCAATGAATGCAGCTGTGTGGTCTGTCTCAGAGAACGTGATGTTCAAGAGTGGGGTGTCTGCTCTTGGGTATCGTTTTGCCTCTTCAGCTCATGTGCTAGGTACTTTGTTACGATTCACTGGATGAGAAATAAATGTCAGCTGTATCTGAAAAAAAGAAGAGCCCTCTGTATTTAAGTACAATCACTAAAACAAAGCAAAAATTAGAACTTTGCTTCTTTTCATGCTCATGAGTGCCTTCCCACCTGTTTTTCATACCAGATGTGCAGTAAGTAGCATCCCCACTATTTTGCACACTGTGGATGTCATCCATTTCCACACACCCCCCTCTTCCCCCCTTAAAGTCAGAAATGTAATGGGGTTGGGGAACCAAAGGTTGTAAGGATATGTGGGATTGAAAGCAAGTAATCGATGAAAGGAGTAAGAAGGGTAACAAATGTCACCCGAGTCATGGGGTTTTCTGGTGGTGGTGGTTTATTCCCTTCCTATTTGGTATCCTAGGTAATTTTCAGAGTAGCTGAGACTATTTTATGGTAGGTTGCTAACTGCTCTGTAAGGGCACAAAGTTCCTAAATGTGAGTGGAGAAAGAAGGTCCAGAGGTGTTAGAGCCATTCATTTGGGAAGCAGTACCTGTCTTGTACCTCTCTGTTGGCGAGTTTCTATCACCCTTCTGAACCTTGTTGAAGACTAAGCACTCTGGAAGTGGTTTTCAAGGGTGTATCCTGTGGAGCTGCTTACCTCTAAACTCAGCTGTACTCTTGGTTTTGGCTTGGAAGAGACCGATCCAGCAAAGTCATGGTCAGAGCCCCACATCCTGTACTCCAGTGGAGTTGTATTTTTCTCATGCACACAGCATGGCTTTTCCCTTTGTACTTTCTCTATAGAGAGCTTTCTAATGACCTCCTAAACCAGTGGAAGGATCTAGATGCCTTTGAGCATTACCACAGCAAGAGGTTCTTTTGTCCATCTTTCCCTGCCTGCTCCCCACCAACCCCAGTATAGAAGTAGTGTTTGCTGTGGTGGGTGGGTAAATTGCTCTTAGTTTGTGCTGCTCATTGCACGGTGCTGTGGTTGTTCATCTCAATACTTACTCCACCTGCAAAGTAGAAAGTGTTTGTTAATTTTTTTTTTTAAAAAGAGAAAACGAAGATGACAAAACATTAGTGGGATGAAGGTCTGTTCTGCTTACTAGTGGTGCTGTTTGGGGCAGTTGACCTTTTTCTTGTCATTACTGCTTCCCAGTGCTTCTCAAGTGTTAGCTTTGTCTTTTCAAAACACTGTTATTTTCTTTAAGGTTGTGTTGGTGTAGTTTCTTGTTTTTACTGTGGGCTTGGAGATTTTAAGCTCCTTGCTTTCTGGTAACTTGCATCACTGCGCTTCATGCAGAGGCTCTGAGTGAATTTCTAGTAAGCAGTTTCTCAGTTCTGTGGCTTCCCAGCATCCTGTATTTAGAGAACAGGTTTTAGATGTAGGCTTCATCTGTGCTTTCCTTAGCTCAGCGTTTATTATCCCATATCTTTCCTCAGACAACACATGAGAAAACCTGGGCATTACGCTGTCTTACTGAAGCAAGAGGTTAAAATGCCCATAATTATATATCACTTTTCCTATTAAATGTTGAGAAGATTTGAGGATTGAACTTTGTCTGTGACTATTAGAATCTTCTGATAAGATGGATCAAAAGTTTGCCTAGTGCTTTTTAAATTGCAAATCGCTGTGAAAAATAGGCATATATGTGCAGTTGCTATTGAGAGCTTTATGTTGCGGAAAACAGATTTATATCTCAGATGCATTTGCTTTTCCCTATGTTAATGTTTTCTTTAACATTTAAAACTTTTCCAGGATTTTGGAAGCAGCAAGATGTTCACATCTTACAGATGCTGGTTTTACCCTTTTAGCACGGGTAAGGGTCTTTATAGAAGGTTGGAGCTCGCTTTGTTTCAGTTGCTGCTGAGCAGCTGTGAATTGATGTAATCTTGCTGGGAAGGAATACGAGAAGAAAAATGAAGTAGGAAGAACCCAGTGGAGGGGGGCACTAAAAAGTGATTTTATTTCTGCATTATACTTAGAACTGCAACTTGATCTATTTGCCCTATCATTGAATTTTTGATCACCCCCCCTCTTTTTTTAGTACGTTTCAATTGTATTTATTACATTTAACATCATTCTAAACTTGTGTTACGTATTCTAGCCAAATTTCCCCCATAAAGATGACAAATACCCTTTTGATAGTTACAGCCAAAAGAAATCACAATATAATAGATTATTCTGAGCATATCTTTATGTTACAAAAATACTTACATTATACATTATAAACTATAAGCACTTGTGCCCTGAGTCATACTGTAAATATGTGCAGTAGCATGTTGATAGTATCAAATGCTTCAAACTAGACTTGTCTGCTTGCTAGTTTAGGAAATCTGAACATAAAAATAACACTTTGTAAATGGGATTCATTTATGCTGCTGTATTTAGTGTCAATGAAAGGGGTTATTTCCTAGCCCCAGTGATTAAACAGTGGTTTTCTAACCATTCAGCCTTGGGTTTCAGTAGTCACCTCAAGCCTGGTTTTGGGAGCTGCAAGTTAAACCATTTCTTCCTGTGCCTATGAAAAATGGGGGCTGGGGTTTGGCCTGAGCCATGGCACCATGTGGTCTGCTGCAAGGTCACAAGGTTATATCATTTTCTTGAAATGAATCATGATCAGATACTGAGAGCACTGCTAAAAGCTTGCTAGGGATCTGTGAAAATACTGGGGAAATTGCTTGTATAAATGTGAAGTGCAGCTTTCTCCCAGCCACTGGACCCTATTTTAATATATTCAGCATTCATTATTAGGAAAGCAAATTGGTTTTAAGGCTTCTCTCTAAAGTATGATGGTGAAGAGAGATGTTTCAAAGGCATAAGTGTGTTTCACATGAGCTTGGTGCAGGTTGGTGTATGCAGAAGTTGGATTAATCTCTATGCAGATGAGTTAGCTTTAGTGCCCAGGCTGTAAATACCACAGGGTTGAACTGAAATTGACCCTAAGAGGGGGACTGGAAGCAGGGGTGGGTAAGTACTGATCCAAAACTCACAGAGCAAGGAGGAGAAACTTCACTTAGTAAGAGAGAGGCTGAAAATGTAGAGATTTGGGGAGGAGGTGTGTTTTTTGTGGATTATTTTTTTCTTACCATTTTTTATCCTTTAATAGTGATCGAATACTTGAAGTGTTTTAGCTCACAGCATCCTCTTGAGGCTGTGCTTTCCCATATTACTAAACCTGTGCATGATTTTGTATCTATATGTTATTTTATTTAATACTTTGTTTATCTCTTTGGGTTTTGTTTATTTTAGAATTGCCACGAGCTGGAGAAGATGGACTTGGAAGAATGCGTTTTGGTGAGATTTAATATAAGAAATGAATATTGAAAGTCCAGCGTAAGAACCCAGTGCCAATGAGAACATTAGCCCTTTCAGTTAAATGTGCTGTGTCTTTTAATTAGTAGTGCTGTGTTTATGATAGTAAAGAAAAATAATTATTGGGAAATTCTATACAGGGAAATATTTGAAGAGCAACGGGTGATGGGGTGATGTTTTTCATAAAGAACCTTCATCTGCCATAGAAAGAGGTACCTATTTGAGGGTTGGCCCTCCTAGTGTCTGATGCTTATGGTTATTTGGTTTTCTTTTATTTCTAGATAACTGACAGCACATTGATACAACTTTCTATACACTGCCCTAAGCTGCAAGCATTGGTAAGTTTAACTCTTTGTGAACTTTAATACATATCTCCAAAACTACACACATACACAACTCCTTCAGTATAAAACCAGGCTGTTTACTCTGGGTCTAGAAAATGTTCCCGATGTAGAATGATAGAGTACAAAATACATGCAAGTTTCATAAATACTCTAAAAGAAGCAGGTTACTCCTGTAATATTTACATGCATTGTGTGATAAAGATTATTACCAAATCAGTGAGTAATAACCAGAAAGCTTATATTTTATGGTTAACAACCTTCATATTTGATTACTTAGTTAAAATAAAACTCTTCATAGGCAGTTTACAGTACTCAGACCTTTATAAATATTCTTAAGTGTTCACTAATGGTTTTCTTACAGAGTATGACATTTAAAGTCAAATATTGAATAAACAAAACCACCCAGTGAAGATAAATATCATCACTTTGTGATCAGTTTTGCATGCAAGCAGTTCTTCCCAAGGACTACATTTACACAGTAAAGCATGGGAGGTTTTTTGACCTAGACTTTTGAATGTAATTGGAGAGGATTGAGGTGCCTTCAGTGGGGTACACTGCTTGCTTTATTTCAAAGAACTGGTTTTTAGGAAATGATTGCTTAGATCTTTCAGAACATCAAAAACCATTTCACAAGTGACACAAATTTGGCAAGGTACTCCAAAATTACTAGACAGTCCTTGCAATAGAGTCTCCTGTATTTAGAGCAAATTGTCCCATAAGTGTAGATTTGTTATGTGCTACTTCAAAGGTACTTGAGAGAACAAGTATCTTTATAATCTGTTCTTAGATGGGATTAAAGGAAGGTTTGCTGCTTCATTAATTAAATTGTCTTATGATGGTTTAGTGTTATTTGCTCAGTATTACTAAGGTAGCAACATGAGAAGAGATGGCTTTTAAAAAGGAGCTTGTTCCCTATTTTCTGTTGTTGTTAGGTTTTATTTTTGCTCGTTAATTGTCTGACCTCATTTATGTACCATAATTCTTAATGTTAAACCAAACAAGCTGTCAGGAGATGTGGAGCCATTTATATGGGACAATTTCTGTTCTTCTATGACAGATATGGTTTTCATATTGTAATCCCAACCATAGCCAGTACTTGCAAGACATCTTTTGTACCATTTCTGCCAGCGCTTCACTAGAAATATCATAAAAACTCATAACTTTGAAGTATTTTTCTCAACCTGCTCCTGTTTGCTGGCCTCTCTGTGTTAGCCCACAGACAGGGAAGTGTGGCATTGATAAAATAACATACCTTTTCTAACCGAACCAGAAAAATTGGGGTTTTAGTTGATGTGTATATCCTGTGTGTAGGAGGGGTACATACTCAAAGACTGTGAGTGAACAGTGAATTACTGACAATTACAGGGAGGGAAAAAACAGACTAGCAGGTGCCAAATACTCTACATGAACTAATAGGTCAAATGTGAAATCCCATACTGTTGATGATTCTGTGAGTTCCTGTGTAGCTGTGCTTGAGCATATGTTTAGGTATGTTTGTAGTTTAAACAAATACTTTGGAGTTGCAGAAGTCACCTTTGAATTTGTTGATATTTGGAGACTCAGTAGATGGTGGAAATAAGCAAAAGCACTGTTAGACCAATTATAACCAACTGTTAGACCTTCATCAGTACCAGAGTACTCAAATGCTTTATTACTTACTGGGCTTAAGAAGTAATTTCTGGTGAAAGTGTTTAATAATTGTACATTCAAATGATTAGAGAAACTGTGAGATACTCATGATATTCCTAAGATAATAAGACAAGTGAATTCTTCAGTTAAGTTGGTGAGACTGTTTCTTACTGTCACAGTATAACATGCTGTGTGATTTATACACAGCATTTACTGTGTATTAACAAAAGAAAGAATTTGACCATATGTCTTTGTTCTAAAGATTTCAAGCAATTGTCTTCATAAAATTCCAGATTACTAACACTTTCTAACTGGTTTATGAAGTCAGAAAAGCCATGTGGTTTAATATGAAATGTGTATCATTTGGCATCTTTGTTTTACAAAGTTCTACGAGCTCAGCTGTACATCCTGTATTGTCCTTTCAGTACCAAACACAGTGTCTCAGGAAAGCTGAATTTTATAAGCTGCTTACTTCCTGGGATGGAAAACTCTTAATTAGCCAGCAGACTGCTGCTGTAGCCAACAGCTTCACATAACCTCCTGTCCTTCCTTGAAAACAGCAGGTCTATTATAAATGTTCTTTAACCCTGCAACTGCTGATTGTTTCCAGGCTGTGAGCCAAATCAGCTGCTCAGGGCACGTACGTGAAGGAGGCAGGTATGGGAGACAACTTAAGGATTTTAAAGAGTTGATAGACCTGCAGAATGTAAACATGTCATAAGATCCAACACTGTTGGCAGGGGGAAGTGCTTCATTTCTGTTGCCTTTTGGAGACAATGTGTGTTAGTTGTGGTGTTGCTCAGTCACTGCCAGCTGCTCATGCTTGGTGAGTAAAATTGGACCAGCTGGAGCTGAAGGGAAGCTGCCAGGGTGGCTCCCCATCAGACTCAAGGGGAGCTGCAGAACTGTCTCCCAGCCTCTTCTCTGGTTACTTGTTCATCCTGTTCAGCAAAGGAGAAAAGATGATGAGGGGCAAATTGTTCTAAAGGGCAGAACAAGGTCTGGAAAACAAGCCTTATGGAGACTGGCTGAGGGAACTGGGGTTATTTAGCCTGGAGGAGACTGAGAGGAGACCTTATTGCCCTCTACAACTACCTATAAGGAGGTTGTAGTGAGACTGGTGTTGGTCTCTTCTCCCGAATTGCTAATGACAGGATGAGAGGAAATGGCCTCAAGTTATGTCAGGGGAAGTTTAGGTTGGATATTAGGAA
This sequence comes from Aegotheles bennettii, assembly GCA_013398125.1. Classification (NCBI taxonomy): domain Eukaryota; kingdom Metazoa; phylum Chordata; class Aves; order Caprimulgiformes; family Aegothelidae; genus Aegotheles; species Aegotheles bennettii. The sequence goes on along the minus strand of VZRW01003356.1, from coordinate 261,543 downwards.
GAAGTTCTTCACTGAGAGGGTGGTTGGGCACTGGAATGGGCTGCCCAGGGAGGTGCTGGAGTCACCGTCCCTGGGGGTGTTCAACAAACGGGTTGATGAGGCACTTGAGGCCATGGGCTAATGTCTAATGGTTAGGAATATGATGGGATAAAGGTTGGACTTGATGACCCTGGAGGTCCCTTCCAATCATAATGATTCTATGATTCTAACAGCAGGCAAGAAATGCCTGTGACTCTAGCTGAGGTGAAATAGGGGTAAGCCAGGGTTGGTAGTACTTGGGCTTCCTTCTCAGGCTGAAACAAAAGGAGACAGATGTGTTGTACTGAGAGAAGGGAAGGATTCTGTGTTTCATTCAGATGATTAGCAGATTGGCAGGAGGTACTTTAGAGCACTACTGTTAGCTCACACCGAGTTAAAAAGCGCTTTTGGATTGCTGCAAGTGTTTCTTCATCAGTTGCTCTCTGAAAAATACTTGTAGCAAGGAAATGCTACTTCCAAACCAGTCACCATTAGATGTGGATACAAGTATGGACAAGACAGGCCTGAGCAGAAGCAAGGAGCTAGCTCAGAGCCCAGGGCGAGAGGAGTAGAGTTCATAGATCCTGCACATTTCTAGTGCAGAAGGCTTGAGAGCATTCATTTCACTGGTGACAGAGTGGTTTTTGACCCTCTTCCAAGGAAAGTTTGTTTCCTGTTGTTGCCATCACCACTGCTTCTCCAAAAGTCATGAATTCCCTAAAGGAACCAGGAAACTGCTTTGTGTGGTGCTACTGCCTAAGATGCTGCAACTTTTTCCATGCTCTTGAAATTCAAGGGAGTAAGGAAACATGCTGAAGAGGAGCAGAATTTTTCAGTTTATTATGCTGACTGTTGCAGAACAGACCTGCTCCTGCAGCTGTACAAGGTGTTTATTACCCCTTCTGTGTACAGCCTGGGGTGCTAAGTGTTCACAGTTTTCCTGAAATCATCATTTGGCAATTGAGGCCAGTCTGATTGTTATCTGTGTGGACTTGCACAGGCTTGGTCCTGGTGGAATGTATGAAAATATGGTAGCTGTGAAACAGTAACTCCTGCCAGTGATCCTCATCTATTCCCATACGTTCTCGATCATCCTTTAATGCTGTCTCCTGTTTCTGGCACACCATGTTGTTTGCACCCATGGGTAACAAGGTGTGTGACAACTGCAGCGTTGCTCTCTGTGAATGACCATGGAAGCTCTGAGTTTGCCAGTGATGCGTGCTTTGCAGCAAAGTGCAGTGTTAAGTAGAGCTGTTTCTCTTGTTGCTCTCCTGGATCTCAGCAGTGTACTCTTCTTAACTGTATAAACACTAGAGTGAAGGAGGCTGAAGAGGGCTTCTGATGTTTAGAGGACAGAGTAAGTTAGGACTGCATGATGTTGTTAACTGTTTGCCCCTCTGTTTTAGAGCTTATCTCACTGTGAATTGATCACTGATGATGGGATTCTTCATCTGAGCAACAGTACGTGTGGTCACGAGAGGCTGCAGGTATTGGAGCTTGATAACTGTCTTCTCATCACTGACGTGACTCTGGAACACCTGGAGAACTGCCACAACTTGGAGAGAATTGAGCTGTATGACTGTCAGCAAGTCACGCGAGCTGGAATCAAACGAATCAGAGTATGTGTTTGCTGACTTGTTCCAGTGGGAATGCCCGAGCCGTTGATACTGCTTGAAATTGTATGAATCCTGCAGGACATCCCAGGCAAGGGAGGATGGAAAAACAGCCTGAGTGTCATTCTGCTAGGTCCCCACCTCTAGGGACTAAACGTAGCTTTTCTATCTGAGCAGTAATAATTGTCTGTTTCTCTTAACTCTTGCTGTTGGAATGGTGAATGCTTCTGCTTTCTGAATTTTTTCAAATACAGGCTTCTGTGTTTTTAGGATTGTGTAGTGGCATTCTTTAACTCTCCTAAAATAGATGTTAACGTAGAGATCCAATAGTAAAACTTTTGCATGGAGATTTTGGTTAAGGGGTTGTAGGGCTCTTAGGCCCTGGAATCCAGCCAGGTGCTCTTTTTCCTCCATTTACCTCCCCTGTTAGGCCAGGGACTGCCCATCTTGGGGGACAGCGTTCAGCCTTCCCACTAAATGTGTCTGCAGCTCCATATCCCAGATTTGTGTCCAAACACTGCTGCAATTGGAAAGCTTATCCCTGATAGAGACTGCAGAGGGCAGATGCCCTCTTCTATTCCATGCCACTTTCTAGGATAAGGAGCAGGAAATAGGGGAGACAACACGGACCAGTCTTTCTTCAGTAGCCAGGGCTCCATCTTGCCCCTGCAGCAGAACACACAACTCGTTGACAGGGGGCTCTGGGCTGATGGGTGCTTTGTTGGGAACTAAGTGGGAACCCTGAGCTGGTGAGTGCCCAGGCATTAGTGTGCCTTAGCTGGATGGGACATGAGAATTTCGTGTCAGGAGAAGACAGCTTGGATGGTATCAAGTATACAGATGCTTCCTTTTCAGCTACCCAACCTCAATGAGCCTGCGCCTGTTGGCAGGAATTGAGGTGTACTGCTTCTTTTTACCAGTTATGTTTATTCTCTCCCATTATAATGCAGACTTCTCATCCACAGGCTCATCTACCTCACGTGAAAGTTCATGCTTACTTTGCTCCAGTAACTCCCCCTCCTTCGGTGGGAGGGAGCGGGCAGCGCCTCTGCAGATGCTGTATTATTCTTTGACAGTAAGTGCAACCACACAGAAAAGTTTGTTGTTGTCGAAGAAAAGAATGGGACTGCGAGTCATTGGAAGGAGTCCTGACAGTCCTGATGGTGGTGTTTGGTCATCCAGTTTTGTGACAAGAGAAGCATTTATTTTTTTTTCCAGGTAAAAATCTTAACGTAATGTGCAGCTGTGGATTAAGTTGGTGATGCTTTGGTTTGTATTAGTAACTCCTTCCTTCTGTTGGCATGAGAACTGAAGTACTGTGTAAAACGGGGGGGGGCACCTCAGCATAGCAGCTACTTGGTGAAAGTTCACTAAACTTGGAAGTCAATTTGCATTTGTAAGCACTGCTCAGTGTGAGGTTCTAACAGAAACTGGGGCTAAGGTCTGCCACACCACGGAACTGAACCTGCTGGTCTGTAATATACACAACAGATTCAATACCAGGTTTGAGGACAAATCAGCTTTAGCAGATGTTGACCAAAAAAAAAATGCAAGGTAATCATGAGCTTTTACAGCCAAACAGCTTCTACTGTTCCATGATTCAGCTTCATACTTAATTATGTAACAGGACTTAATAGGTAATGTCAAAAGGTAAGATAGTACCTTGAGATAACTATAAATAGAAACACTTTCCAAGTTTTTGAACTTGGTTCAGTTGAACTGTGTATTTGTTAGTATAAAGCTTGCCCATCACTGAAGCACGTTTTATGCCCAGTGCCATCGGCCTTTAAAGGGGGTAAGAAATCCACTGTGGTAAAGCCTGTGCACTCTGCTGTCCTTGGCTGCCACTCATACATGGTGCTTCCTGGAACACTGTCCCTGTGTGTCCTCCGTGACCACCTCAGTGCGTAAGGGAAGGATGCAGAGTGGCTCTAGGAGAGGGGGTGTTGTTACTGCTTCAGTTCCACAGCTGAAGAATGGAAAGCAGCATCAGCTACAGGAACAATGCTGGGGTGAGGAAGTGAAGTCAGGCTGTTGGTCCTCCTGGTTTAGGGACACAGCAAGCGGATGGGCAAATACATCTGCAGGCAGGTGAACAGAACCAAACCTGTGGTTTTCAAATGTAGGAAGCCAAACTCTTCACATTTGGGTTATTCAAGAAGCTGTCAACTTCTGAGTGATGATAATGATAATAAAATCTATGTATTAACTCTTAAGGCCATGCTTTCATCTTTAGTTTTCCAGTGCTAGAGGGTTAGAGAATAAACTTTTTTATATTAAGCAACTTAATTATCTGAGATAAGCTACTCTGCAGTTCAGAAAGCTTTTTTTGTGCAAGATTGATTGATTGTGTGTGTGTGTTTTAAGAGTTCAGGGCCTGTGTGTTTACTGAAAAATTAACAAATACTGGCTTAAAAAGCAGTTGGAGAAGCTACCATTGGAAGTACTGCAGTTTCCACTCAAAATTTTAAGCTACATTTTTAAAAGGAGTGTGAGCATTAAGAGACTCTTATGGACAGCAGCTGTGTTGTGTTCACGCTTCACACAGTCACAGATGATGGGGACAGTAAATTAAGATCTCAGCTTGGCAGCTAAATTACAGATTACCGTGCAGTACCTGGAATTCTTTGCTATTGCAAAATAAACCAATCAGGGCTTGTTTTGCACTGTAGTGGAGGAGTGAGTGTTGTTACAATCACACTTAGGAGATCCATTAAGATACTGCTGTAAATGGAGAGTTTTAAGCAGATTTTATTCTCAACTGTACCAGGGAAGTCGTCAGTACTGGTCTATCAAACTGTGTTGCCTTTTGTTGGCTCATTTTTTTTCTAAGAACATAATGAACCTTGTAAGTCTACTGCATTAAAGATGTACAAAAACAAATGGAACCTACTCTGATATAGGACACATAAATAAACAATCAGCTGATATAAAATTTGAATTTGTTTCAATTATTTCAAATTTAACAAGGTTTTCCATTAGAAGCAGAAGATCTGCACGAGAAACTACACAGCTGGTTTGCTTCCCTTATTGACACTTACCTACCATTAGTGCCAGGGTGGGCCCTGCAGTCAGTCTGAATTGTAACAACAGAAGTACCTCTAAAGCTTGGGGGGGGTAAAAAAAGTAAAAAGAAAAGCACATTTACAAAATTATTGAAAAACATTTATTATACTTAAATTGAAATGTGTACATCTTATTAAAAAACAAAAGCAATTTGCTGGTGCCATAATTTAATTCCAATTTCAAGTGAGCTGGAGAAACTACTGTACAACTTTCAATATTCTTTAAAATTAGATATTTGGATACTTTCCAATCAAGGATTTTTCCACTTTTATAAAAATTCGGATTTGAATATGGTGTGAGCTGAAAAAACACAAGTGTCAGCTCAAGAAAATACTAGGACCAAACAATACCCAAAGATGGACAACTTATAGGCAGAAATGTTTAAGTACATAAAATTTCATTTCAGTGCAGAAAAAATAAAAAAAGGAAAGAAACTCTAGCTCTGATGAATTAAAATTTCAAAACGCTACAGCTTTAAGAAGCTTTTCTGCTAAGCACTTGAGCCAGTTATGAAAGAGGGAATGAAGAAAAATCCAAGTTGCTTTTTTTTTTTTCCATGCTGTAGTAGTTGTTTACATGAACACTGCAGCATAAAAGGCCAACACCTGCCACAGGCCAGCAATCACGGTGGAACTTTTCAAAGGCACAAAAGGACAGCTACAAACCTGTCACCTAGTGCCCTTGGAAACAGTCCCCTCTCAGTACCTGCCCAGCTGAAACATGGTTAACACAGAAATGCTGTGCCATGTCTGCAAGAAACATCCAAACTAGTGAAGGAAAAAAAAAGCACACTGCCTGTTTCAAGGAAACGCAAATATTTGGTCATATGGAAGAGGCACTGTAACAGCTGTACAGTACGGATCCGAGGGCCAAGAAGGGTCAACAGAAAAGGTAAGATACTCATCCCTAATAGCAATTACAGCAAGGCATTTACCTGCCGAGGAGGAGACTTACATGGTGTATATTTAGTGTTTCTGAAGCGATTTATTTGATGTTGCTGAAAGCTGTGACAGCCCTATGGTGCCAGTGGGTCACCTTCCCTCATCAGCAGAACTCCAAGTCATACAAATCCACCCCTCACTGCTAGTATTTTTAAACCCACAATTTTACAAGCAAAGAGTTAAACTGCAGCAGTGCTCCGCAGAGAACCTAGGAAACTAAACGTAAAGGATGCATAGGCAATTCTTTTCCATTAAATTTGTTAAAGCAAAACACAATTACTTAGTACCCCATGGGATTTATATTAATCCTTCCAATAAGGTACTATTGATAATGCAGTTCGCTGCATGCATATATTGCATCTGTCTAGGGCTTCTTAAAAGCCCAGTTCTGGCATTTACACTTCTTACATACACTCTTATACACAATTTACACGGGAAGCTGTTTTGACAGCTTTACTCTCAAAGACCCGACAACCTGATCACTATCAGCTTAACTACTCATCTCCACACAGATTAATATGTGCTCTGCTAACATCAAAAAATAAAACCAGCATAAGGTACAAGCAAGTAATAGACAAACTGGCACAGAAAGGTAAATGCCCCAAAATAAGTTTACATTCATCTCCAACTGGATACAGATAATAGAAAAGCAACAGTGCTTCTCTTCTAGAAACTGTATCTACTGGCCATAATTTGCCTTATTTCAGTAAAGGGCAAGCACCTTTGCTTACATTGTCTTCCATGCCTGTACGTAAGCTGTCATGGCGTTATACCTCTCATGAGGACACTTAGCTATGGCAGTGATAAGAAAGTTCACCTATCAAACAGCTCATTAGAAAGGTCATTTTGTGTTTTCAATATGAAACATCTTATACGGTGAAGTTAGATCCTAAGGGTTTGGATGATCTTCATAATCTTTAGGCAGGACTTTGTTCTGCGTTGGAGTATCAATCTAGCAGTTGTGTGACATCACTTCAAAATTATGTGGAAGCCTTCACCATTTTCAGCTGAAAAAGAAGAACAGTGTCAGCCGTTCATAAACAGAACCATAAATACCCCAGCCAGCACACCAAGACATCAAAGTACAGATTTGCTCTTCACTGCATAGAAGCGGTCCATTACTGCTATGAAATATTAAACTTGAAACGTGAAATATCAGTAACCTGCTGCTCAGACCAAGTGCCTGAGGAATAACTACCTTTTAAAACACACCTTTGCTTTGCACTTATTTCTGAACTCATCCTACCACGCATCCAACTCACCTCATTTGGCAGTTAACACCACAGAACGGAATTAACTGCTGCAAGACCAATGTAAATCTTTAGCATATGTTTTTAATCTTCTATTTTGTGATGCTCAGCCTTAAACTAGAAAGCCAAATGGAAACAAGTGTTAAAAAACCCAACCCTGTGGATTTTATGCTTTGAAGCTAGCAGTACCACCAAAAGGCTTAGAACAACTGAGACAAACAGGTCTCTAACAACTACTCCCCATGTGAATAGATTTTACACTACACAGAACAATTAGTTTCAAGTTAGGATGCTGATAAAGTGAAGCAGACTTCACAAAGACATCTTCTCTACAGCAAAACCAGAAAAGGACAGGAAAAAACACTGTACCTTTTATTGTGGTGAACAAGAAGCAACTCTCGTCTTGAAAGTTCTGAACCATCTACCAAAAAAAAATAAAATAAAAAAAAAGGTTATGAAACCCTCCCAAGTACAACCGATGCAAATGATGAAACACATCAGATATTAAACACAGCCTTTTATAAGCAATTCTGTATTATCAGTTGTATTCAGCAAATGACAAGCATATACCAATTTAAATTGAAATACATTCCTGTCAAAATACTGCTTGTTCATCATGTGACAACCTGTATTTAAAGGCTCCCTGCCTTGGGCATATTCGAAGTAAACACATACTAAGCAGCATCTCAGAATTATAGAGCCCAGTCGCCTTTCTCGTCTCTTAATTTGAGGTTATTCAGGTAGAAGAAGAGTGACATTTAAGGGATTCTTCTGCTCATTTTAATGTCAAAGAAAAAATACTCGAAATGTCAGAAAATACCAGGTTGCATTATCAAACAGAAAAACCAGTAATAAAGCAGCAAGGATAAGAAAATCCATTACCTGATCGCTAACAAGAATGTGGATGCCTGTGGGACCCTGTCTGTAAACCTGGTTGATCTGATGCAAAGGAATATTAAATGCCAAAGCAAGCTTGCGCGTGACTTCCGAGGCTGCCATCTCTTCTAAGTAGATTGCATGATAAACTATGAGAAAAAAATGTATTTAAGTAAGGATGGTACTAATTGACAACAAGTAATTATGTGGAAAAAGAGAATCTGAATCTGTTTGCACCCTGACTTTACAAAATGTTACAAGCTGGAAACCTTTACTTTACTCCCCCCCTCCCGTGCTCACTAGGACGCGTGAACTGCCACGGCTTTTCTTTCAAGCACCCCTCTCTGACAAGGGGGAGGCTTCCATTTCCTCTGATACTGAAAGCAACTTCTGCATTTTTCCTGTATCCTGCACAGCAAGGCACAGCTGTGTGAAACAGACTTAAATGGATCTTCAGAGAGTCCCCTGAAGATGACTTTGGAAGTACTTCTGGACCGTCTCAAAGAAGCAGGTAATTATGCCTGACACATACTACTGCCCTGGTGCTTTCAATAGGGATGCAGGGGTTTGGGGTTTTTTTTTAAAGAAAGCCATTTTCAACTGTCTGAATGAATTTCCTACAGGTCATCCCAGCGCTGCTGGGGGAGGGAATGCAACATCACAAACAAACAGGACAGTGAGACTCAGTGGCTGTTTGGTTTGATGCTGTATTTACAGCTCTACAGCTTTATTTAATAGTGCTAGAAGCCCTTGGAAGCTCCATGTTTGCACATTCTTCTGTCCCAAAGCAAAGACTGAAGGTACCCAGAGGGAAAATACGTATTTGACAGAGACAGTTTCCTATTTACAGATTCTCCTCCATTTCAGTTCTTGCATGGAAAACACACAGTTACTATATTACAGCAGCAGCCTATACAGATTTCAGCTGGCTGGGGAGAGAGGTCTCTTCACTCAAAGCCAAGAGCAAGAAAAGAATCTTTTCAAATAGCTCCATTCTCTCAATTCTAAGATTGACATAAATTTACTATTAAGTTCCCATCTGTGTTGCAACAACAGCTATCCGTCAGGAAAACAATAATGAAATCATGAGCCCATACACTGCTTGGCTGTTTTTCCTTGGCCGAGCTCTACCAGTTTTAGTTCAGTTGCACAGAAAATGACAGCAAAACCTAACTGAAAATGGGAAAGAATGTTTGTTACCTGCATACAGCTTTTACATGCACCTACATTTATCTGGTTAATACCTTCACTGTAACAACACAGCACAGCTAATTTGAGAGCTGCTTAGTAAATTACCATGTAACTACAGTTAATCAATGGACTGAAAAAAAATCAGTGAGAGGTTTTAAGGCTCTGTTCATCCTGAGCAGTTTTAAAACAGTAGTGTTGTTCCGAATACAGCTCCTACAGCTTCTCTCTACACCAGAAACAGAAATTCAGCTTCTTCACTATTCTTTGTCCTTTCCATCCATCTTGTTTTAGACTTTTTAAGACAGAAATAGTATGCCAAGAGCCCATGGGCCATACCGTATATTGCACCATTGCTGCTATCTCCATTGCCTGCATCTTGTCTTTCCAGTTGTATGCTCCTTATCGGCTCCTGACAGACGTAGATTGTTAAACGGGGCCTGACAGACCTGCAATTCAAACAAACCATGTACCAGAGGAGAGGTTACTTGCCCTGGAAACGGAGAAACTCACAGGCCACAAACGTTCGTTTGTTGCGCTAATACTATACTGGGAATGTTTTCTTTCACTGACCAAAACAACAAAAAAAATCAGTGTAATGGGAAAAAAAATTAGGATAATGGTAAGTAAGTAAATGGTGTCTCGGATGCTACCGCATTTTAACAAATTTCCATCAATTCCAAGTTCATCAAGATGCTGCTTGTTGGAATCCTGGAACGTAACCACTGAGTAACAATGCCAGTTCTTATAAAGGTCAGTGGTAACAAACAGCCATTTCAGTCAGAGCCAGATCCATGAGCTGGGATGCTCTCTGTGTTAGCATGCAACACGAGTAACCTCGGAAGGCCTCAGGTTGTTCCGGGCTCCCCTGCATGAGAAGTTTTGTGTCTTGGCAACAAATCCATTGTTTTCCGTGAAATCAGCAGTGCCCAAGTGCACTGGTCCCAGCCTTACGGCCCACCTCTGAACTCCTCAGTGCCTCTGGGGTCTGCCCTGAAGGTGAACACAGGGAGCTCTTTTAAACATAACTGTTGCCAGTTCCTGAGACAGCTCTCACAGGCATCGAGTCCTGAGACTGACTTCCCAGATCTCCCAGTTCTAAGTACAGGGGATTCTAGCAAAGGATGGAACAAAACCCGCTCAACCTCACATCCAACATATTACCTGGATTTCAGTGCATTGTATAGCCGAATCCCATCGGCTGGACCACAGATTTGTACCAGATCTTCTCTCGTCAGCTTTAATAAATCAGCACCTGGAGCAACACATGAAGATTTTACAAATACTGTTTTAGTACATCTGTGATTCTTAAAATAAATTGTATGCTCATTTAAACTAAGAGTAACAAACGCCACCACTATAAAAACAGAATTGTGCAAACATGAACAAGCAAGTAAAATTCAGATTGGGCACTAGCTGGCACTAAGCAAAAATGATCCATTTTGCAGAGGTGGTCAGTTACACTTGATGATGTTCACACCTGTGGAGAAGTACAAAGCTTGCAAGGCACCCCTCTTCTGTAGAGACAGGTGACTCTTCTATATCCAGGCAATGGCTTAAATGACTCAAAGTTTTAATTGGCACCCAGGTTCATGTATTATAAACGCATGGAGAATACAGAGCAAAGATATTTGATGGTTTCTCACTCAGTCAAATCATCCCAGGCATTCAACTCATACATCACATCCTCTATGCACTTATTGCAATGCACTCATTATAGAAGATCCTGCTACAAGCTGCTGTAACTACATCAGTGTGGTCAAATCAGAACATCAGCAGCCTCTGGGGGGATTCGGGCTGTGGGACACTTCCATCCAGAAGCAGTTGGGTTTGGGGTTTTTTTGAATGATCCTGGGAATAAGTGATCTGTGAAAACAGCTGCTTCCCACAAGACCTACATTATCCTGTTGCATGGCAGTGAAGTAGATTTCAGTACAAAGAATGAACTTGCCATTTCTGTGAATAAGACTGCTATCGACAGCTTCAGAGTTTGGAAGGATGAAAGCTTCATATTACTACAATTAAATCTAGCTCTTAAGAAAAGATCTAACACAGGGGAGCTGTTAGCAATTTCTTGCACTTCCTTTGAGATCACTGCATACTGGCTGCCATTAGGAAACAGCACAGCAAAATAAGACAGCCTGCTGGTCTGATTCACCAAGTTAATTAATTTTTCTCTCAAGGTTGAAATGATTTTGTGAACTATCATCAGGGAAAAGAAAAACAACTAGCACCACTTTTGGGTTTTAGGGTCAATTTGTGCAAAAAAGCAACTACAAAAAAAAGCCTTCCAATGCAAATTGAACATTTAATAAGCAAATTAGTGAATTAAAATAAACATTGATGCTATTTTATTTTTAGAGAATTATTTTCCCACACAAAACTTGCTCACTAACACAAAGACAAGACTCTAAATAAAACAGAAAACTATAGATACCTGAGAAATTTGAAAAAAGCCTCGTATAGGTAGAGAACCTATGCTTGAGCAACCATTGCTGAGTTTCCTGGATTGTGGCTGAAGGATGAAGCTGCTGCAAGAAAAAAGATTGCCTATGATAATTTCCATATTAAAAAAACCTCAAAACCATTCAAAAACTTCCCTCAGTAAACACTTCCTCAGTACCTATTAATATCAAGGTACGTATAAATCAGATGTTCTGACACAAATACACAAATATAGCCACGATCAATACAAGAAAGCAAACACTCACATCTCCAGATCCTTGAGAGGTTCCATCTCCTTGATGATTTGGGGAGGAAGAATTGCTACAGATTTAAAAAAAAAAAAGTTTTACTAGAATTTTATTAAGCAAAATATTCAAGCATTGCTGAAAAATAACCTGAAATTCCCAAAACAATAAATATCACTGTTGAAAAACAAATTAATGCTGCATAGAGTGAAACACAAGCTAAACTCCAGAGAAAGATCACCACACTTCAACGTGCAAGCCATCTGGTTCCTATTCTGTGTATTCTGTATCAGCTGGAAAAGCAGCTTTACCAACACTCATGGGAGGTTTTATGGCCACTTACCTGTCTTTAATGAAGAGGGACTGAGGAGGAGGCAGTAAAATACAAGGCAGACAAAACAAAAGTGTATAGACCAGACTACACCACTGTAAATCATTCCTTGATTATCCAAGTTTAATTACAGTAGTTTAATTAATGCCTCAATACAAAATATTTTTGCCAATACAATTTCTGTTGAAAAGCCTGTAAAGATTATTGCTGGGTTTTTTTCTTCCAAATTATATTAACTGTGTATGAGGGGAACAAAGACTATTCTTATTGAAAAAAAAAACTAGTGTCCATAGACAAGGACTGAGTTAGGATAGTTAAAAGGGAAACTATTTGCTATGTGGCAAAGGACAAGTCGTAAAGTTTCTAACAATGCATAGTGGGAAAGAAAAATGTTGAAGCAAAAGGTAATTAATGTTATAATTAAATCACATGATCAAAGTGTCAAACTCTAAAATAAATATATAGGTCAAAACAATCTCTCATTCCCCAGTGGAACCAGAAAACAGTTGCAAGCTCCTAGATATACTCAGAAAAAACTTTTGAATAAGCCTGATTTTAAAATGTCACCTTTAATTATGTTACAGAAAAGAAACCTACCTGTCTGGGACACTGTAGGTATTATGTTGAGCAGAGGTAAAAGTTGGAGCAGGAGTAGGACTGTTGTTTACAAATGTTGTAGGAGTATCAGGCCATGGTGAGCACTGAAGATAAGGAATTAAAACTTAAGTTTCTCTTGACAATACATTCATTTTTTCCCTTTGATGCACAGTTCTTTCATTTAAAGCCAGCTTTTTTTCCACAGAGAATTTTGATTTGTAATTCCAAATAAAAGCTCCCTCCATCCCACACATCACATGCAGATACTCCAGGTAAAAATCCATTTTGTTTCATCTTGTACTTTCAAGAAGACTACTGTTCATACTGTCTTCTCTTAACAAAGTGAAGGTATTAGTGGTGGAACTAACATAAGACCTGTACAGATTACTCAGTTTAAAGCAAGCCAACCAACCAACACAAGCCATCTGCTGAAAAAAATTCTTTCCTCCTAGAAGGGATGAAGCAACTGTTTAAACTGCAGGTATCATGACTTGACAATAGGTGTTCAGCAATAGCAAGCAAAACTATGAACCTAGATTTCACCTTGTGGATAAATTTAATGTATCTGCCCTGACAGTGGTTAAATACAAATGGAATTTTCAGTAAAAATGTAGTGAATTGAAAATTTTTATTAATTTACTGCAGGACTAAGATGATGCTTACATGTACTGCTCTGTCCAAACTGGTTGGTACACTGGAATTTTTATACACAAATTTAAGTCATCACAAGTATATTCTGAGCCAGATGTCCAATTCAGTCAGCCTTTTTTGGGTATTCTTTAAATCACCATGATAAAAGCCCTTCAAAATGAGACTAGCTTTTAGTGTTTCCAATACCACTGCGAACTCAGGATTTTAAAGAAAAATGAAAAGCAAACATAGTTTGATGTGTTCAAAGACAGACAGGATTAAAACAAGCAAGTTGCACAAGATAAAGTAAGCTAAGACCTTGCCTGTTAAACCAACAAAGATTTCTGATACACTTTTCATTCACCAGCTAAATCCCCTGGTAAGGAAATTTCCAGAGTTCAATCATAGCCTTGCAGGGGTGAGGAGGATGGAGGGGACAGGCATGACCTACTATCAAATGGAAACGTGTTTCAACAATTTTGTATTGAAAGACCATTTCATTCTCTGGGAGAAACAGTAAATGAGCACAATACTAGCTGCTATCTTCTTTGAAATAGTTAACAACAGTTCTGTTCTGGACCCCAGTCTCCACTTGTAAGAGTGAGATTACAAGTTCTCCAGCACAGCACATACAATGTAAAAAAATTAATCTTGCATGCCAATAGCTTAAAAGTTGGGAAGTTCTTCATCTGTCTGAGGTCTGATTCAAATCAGTATTTTTGCTAGCCATTGTGCACACACTGCCTTTGATACAATAAAAGCCACCCTCTAGACCTCAAACTGTGCCACCCACACAAAGCATGCTCTTCCATGACCTTCCAGTGTTACTCACTCTTCCTCCTATTCTGTATATTCCCTTGTTGTTTCTCTTCTCAAGATCATTTTGATGTTAATCTCAAGAATGTTATATTAAACAGGTAGTTAGGATAGCCCTTCATTCCCTAATTATGTGGTCCAAAGCCATAATTTTAAAAGAAAAGCTCAACATAATGTTAACTTTGTTCTTCTGAAATATTTTGAAAGCATAATGAATTGTTTTAATTTTCTGACATTCCCTCACTAAATTTTAATGCAAGATATTTATCTGGACACAGAGGTGCAACCCGTACATCCTTAGCCACTGCTCCATTACAAGCTCTGTTCAACATAAAACTTCAGGGGCAGGGAAGAACACGCTGATGCCAGGGAATAGCTTCTGAGCCATTCCCAGGGCACGTATGGCAGTCAATGTTCCTTCAAACCCAGCTGAAGTTGTTCACAACAAAACTTCGAGTTTAAATGCAGGAAGACGCACATTGGAAGTATCTAGGAAAAGAAAATCCCAACTCCAAGCAAATAGCCTTTCTTCTTCTATAAACACACTTTCCTACCTTGTCTCCTCTTCCAGCAAAAATGTTACTAACTATCCACTGAAACTGAATCAGGTGGTTAAAAAAAGAATAGTAATAGTAATTACAATACTACTGCAATATGCCTATTGGCTCAGTTCTCCTTTCTTCTGTCTCACAGGTTGTGGAGAGAAAAACGAGTACCTAAGTACTGAGACACTTAATTCTGGAAGGTTCAAGGAACAAAGAAGCCTAGCATTAAAAAAAAAAAAAAAAGGCTACACCATGTACTCTTGAAGTATCTGCCAGCAATCAGCCCAAACTGCTCGTGCTTTCGGTATCACTCACAAGCACAACGGTTCCACACTTCACAAAACCATCATGCTCAGAAATAGGTTTAGACAAATCCTGGGCATCAAATCCATGGACACCAAAAAGACCAAGTAGGGATGTGCTTTCCTAACACCCTGTGTGACAATTCTGGGCACTAAGGGACCAGGGGAATGGATCACAGAAAGCAGCAAGGCTTGGCTTCCCTGCTGCAGCCTTTTTTGAAAGAGCATTTGCAATTGCCACTGCTGGGGACAGAGTACTGGACTCTACAGACTTGTGGTCTGATCAGTCAGGACATTTCTTACATTCCCAAGCCCAAAAGTGAGTTAACCAAAGGACACTCAGCAGGCTAATGACACTAATAAAGAAATCCCTGCCATCGGACGTAGACTTAAAAGAAAAATGTCACTCTGTCTTAAGGAAGCATCCAACTCTGTAAAAAGCCATCACAGAACAGAAGAGTTTGGCATTGTATCTTCATCTGTAATGAACCATGAATATACACTAGTAAATTTTCAAAGAAGTTGTTCTTGAGGTCTCAAGACTAACTGCCCTCCATTACTAGTACACTGATGCAATACTACTAATGCAACTGTACTCCAGAAATGACACCTTGATTTCCAAACACTGATTAATTCTTGAAAAGGAGAGAATTATTTCGGTTTCAGATCTTTAACATTCCTCTGTACAGGACATGAGTGAAGTTACAGAGTGCTGACCAGTGGTTAAAAAGGAAAATAGAAAATCTTTTAACTATGTCTTTTCAGACTCAGGACACGTAGCATTTAAACTCAGAATGTTCCTAACATCTGAAAAATTGCAAAAACTCAAGCTATTCCAAGCTACTGTTTAATGCCATTTCCCTTCCTACTTCCAGTCTACCTGCATCTGTCAAAATCCATGCTTTACAAGAGAGTAAACTTTGGCGAAGAACTCCATACTTAATTCCAAGGGACGTACAGAATACAGGGTTCTTGCTCCAGACAACTGCAGTTGTTGTCGGCAACAGGAGAAAACTTCTGCTCATACAGGCTTAATTATTCTGAATGCAGAAGTATTCCCGAAATGTGAAGTGACTCACATTACGTATACTGTATGCTATCGATACTGCTATATTAAGTACAGATAGGTGAAAGGAGAAACAAATTGAAGGTATATTATATGATTATGTTACTAAACTAGTTCTGCTCCAGCTCCACTTTTTGACTCTCATAGACTCTAGAAGGTTTTATATTCTAAATTTATGCCACTTACAAAGTGTATTTAATTTCTGCACCAATCTTTCATGTCCATAACTAATGCTGCAATTTATTTCCAGGTCTATACCTGGAACTCTTCTAACTTCCATGTGCCCTATAATCAGCTCTATCTGTGAAAAATGACCATTTGGCCAAGTTCAATTAAATTGTAGCTTTATATATTCTAGCTTGTGACATATAACGTAATATATACTGATATAAAAATCAACCAAGATACTGTGGGCAGAAAAAAGTGTGAAGATCTAACTATCACAACACAAATTTGCCTGCTTTTTCAAATTCAAAGCAGGGGAAAAAAATCTGGTGGGGTTTTTTCTCTTCTTCCTTAGATAAGCTCTAGCTCTTATGCATGTGGAGGAGAGGAAAAAAATAAAATGCCTCTTTCATAAAATGCCCCTTGGACGAAAGTCATGGGTGCATAAACATCCACTGAGGTCCGTAAGGCAGTGTTCAGTTTGTAGCCTTTTATCTCTACAGAAAATAATAATAAATAAATAAATTTTTAAAAAATCAATCAACGCTCCATAGAACAAGAGAGTGTCTCAACAAGGAGTTAACTATGCACCTGTCTGTTCGGAAAATACTGAGATAAATACTGCTGAAACTGCAGTGAATGCACGGAATTTTGAACCATCAGATGAATAAAAAGGAGTAATGGAAATTAATTGCTAGATGGCATTCTTATGAAAATGAATGAGAAGGAAAAGATGGGTGATGGCAATTAGGAAAAAATCTCTGGAAAGGATAGAAGAGCAGAGCAGAATGACCATTCAGAAAGAAAGCTTCACCAAACTCTTTGTATTGTCTTAGAATCCAATACAAATTAAATTGGAAAGAAAGCATATTAGATTCAGATCCAAATCAGATCGTGGCTGAGATGCAAGAAATCATACAGGAAAAAAAAGAAGCAAAATTAGAAATATCCAGCAAATAGAACACTAGAATCTTGGAGGAACAAAAAAAGCCTATATAACAGGCTAGGTGTAGGAGGAAGATAACAATAGCCAGCTTTAAAATGAGGAGAACTATAGGTTGGATCAACCTAAATTTCTGGAATTCAAAAAACCAAAAACTATTTCTGTGCATCTAGGAAGCAGCACTGGCTAAGAAATGGCCAACACTCAGCTTCATCAAGAAAAATACACTCTGAACAATCCTATGTTCCTTCTGTAAAGGAGCCACAGTTCCCAGGACACATGAAATATAAGATCCATCGTATATAAAGACATAATATGTAAAAACCCAGTGTCAAGGCTCACACTTGAAAGTAGATCTTTAGGTTTTGTGTCTAAGCCCCTCTGTGATGGCTGCACTGCACACATGGTACATTTGATCTGCACATACGAGGTAAGGCTGATAATGGCCAAACCTTCTGATGGCCTCACTTGGGAAGACAGATTTCCAAGGACAGAACTGCTCGAAGTAGAAACATGCATCATCCTCCATCTGTATTTATAAGGCCCACAACAATAAGCCTGTCTGGTGACCAGAGGAAAAGGCTGATGAGTTGGCCTTCAAGCTGTAGATCAGACATTTCGTTTCTAGATCAAGCAAACAAGTTGTACATTCAACTTATGTAGTTAAAAATAGCACTTACTGAGTGTATAGTAATTACCAAGGTTTCACTACGAATACAGCAAAAAAAGTGTTTCATAGCCTGTTTTATGGGCTCAGTGGTTTCTAATGATTTTGCTAATGATAAAAATCACTGTCATGATGGAACAGGTTATGTGTTAAATCTGCTAATGATACCAAATTAGCAAGGCTGGAAGCATTTCATCCTACAGGAATAAAATTCAAAATGGTCTCAACAAACTGACCAAACAATCTCAAGATGGAACTGCGTTAAGGGCAAATGCAAAACGGGAGTAGTCAGCTGCACAATTAAGAGAACTGGAAAGCTGGACATAGCTATCATTCCGTAACAGTCTGTGGGTCATCCTTCATCCCAAGCAAGAACTCAAGAAATAAACACACACACACTCTCCTCTGTGTCCTTTGGGAAAAGCATTAAAAGCCCAGTACTACCTGTCCCACCTCACTTTTTCTTCACTACAATTAAGGTAATGCTCCCATTCACAGAAGCGTCGTATTCCAAGAGACTGGTAAATGAAGAACAATTTTGACAACTTTCAGGTATCACTTGGCTACAGTTTGTCCTATTCTGGACAAGGGATATGTCATATATTTTAAAAATACCTTTTTCTATTATTCCTCCTATAAACAATAAGCATTCAATTAATTAATTAACAGAAGAGAAGAGAGCACCGGGGGGGGGGGGGGGGGGGAAGTAGAAATCCCTCCAAGGACCAGCTTCAAAAGACGCTTAAGACAGGTTTTGTAAGTGAAAGTGATAAAATCCTGGTTTTTCTTGCCTATACCTCCCACCCCCAGAGCCATTTGGAACAAACAGAAGAACATCTGCATTGCCAAAGAATGCTAGAGGTGCATCTTGAAAGAAAGAAAGAAAAAAACCCATCAATTAAGAAAAGCAGAAGGTAAATCTAGACAGCTCAGTTTCAGGGGGCAAAAAAATCCTCCACAGAACCCATCTTGTACTTAATATTGCTTGTTTCCCCCCATCCAGTCACACAGTTTATGAACAACAAGAGGCATCCACTGAAGTATTTTATAACCTAAACCTGATATATCACTTTCACAGATCATAAATACAAACTAAATCATGTCTGAGGGACAAGTGTGAGACAGTCATTGTCTAAGTGCTGCTGGGAAAGATCTGTCAGCCCAACGTGCCTATTCGAAGAACACTCAAATAACTGTCTTCCACAGCCACATTATTAATTGACATTTAAACTTGCCAAATGGAAGATGCAGGATTGTTTCTCACCTGAAAAATGTAAGGTCTCAATTATATTCACCTTAAGAAATAGCACTTCAGAAATCTGAAATGCAAACCCTTGACAGGACGAGTGCACAGGATCTATGTTAGAGTCACCCTGGGGGGCACATACAGGGTTAGCATACATGTGTCATGAAGATACGCTGACTCTTCTGAACTGCATTAAGCCTGCTTGGAGCACAATATGCAGATGGCTAAAGGAAAAACTGATTCGGTAACTAACAATCAACCATCTGCAACACTACAAGGTGTTTTAAAAATATTGATGTACATGGAAACTTATATTGAATGCAAGTGCAAATACGGAACAAAACACTAAAATTCACTGTTCTTACTTCCACTAATTACACACAAATAGGAAAGCAAAAAGCTATTTCATTTCAAGTCACATAAACGGAAAGCTCTTGACTTTTAAAAGTTACATAGCCCCTCTGCAACAGTTTAAGTGTTAGATTTAGGAAGGATTCCTTTGCTGAAAACAAACATGGAATAATTGGTATACATAAAAGTGAATAAAATTAAGACACAGCAATCAAAATATTTTTACTTTATATCATGGAAGTTTCTCCTATATCTAACACTGCACAAGGTATCTTGCACAATGAAAAGGTAAGCAGAAGTCCCTTACACTGCCTCGCTTTGCCAGAGAATCACCGTAGTCTGCTGGCAAAGTCCGCTTGCTGGACTTTTTCTGCTCATGTTCAACTGCATCTTCAATTATAGGCTCAAGCCTCATCTGGACAAACACCAAAGATTTGGATCAATTTCTTTTCATTATACAGTGAGGAAAGATCTAAAAGCCTTTTAAAAACTCCTGAAATCTTTAGAAAACTGCATAGGACTCACTGATGTTTAAATAAAAAGAAAATGCAAAAACCTGCTGAGGCTCTGGCCTTAAACTCTATATTCTCCAAAAATACACTTTGGAGCTCAAATCTGGCAGATAATTAAATTCTAGATTCCCCCCTCTTTTTTTTTTGCTTTTCAGCTGCAAGTTTTTTAGATCTGTACCAAAAGATTTGCTCTAGGCTTCAGTACAGTCTGTCAAATAGTGTTCAATCTTAGTGTGTTTTAATATAAACATCTATCAAGTATCTAGATGAAAGTTTACTAAACAAAATCTTAAAATCTAATGCTGCTGTTCACTGGACAAGTTTGTCAAATAAAAAGTTTATCTTTGTGTAGAACTAATTCTTCCCCAACCCTTCCGAGAACTGCGGCTATGTTATATGCTGTATCTATGTATTTTCTTCCTCTGTAAGCAGATGCAATTCTATTTTGTTACCTCTGTAAGAACTGTGGTGTCATATGAAGGCTGATACTTTTCTTTTTCATGTGCAGTTCTCTTTTCCATCTTTTCTCTGTCTGTTTTCTGTTTTCTGTCTGCTCCTTTTGGCTAAAAATGAACAGTTACATGAGCAAGAAAGCAGGTGGAAAATGGTTTTTATAGTTGAAATCTGATCTCAGAAGTCAAGCAGTAGTATAAAGATATCCCCCATCTTATGAGAGCTTCTGAGAGACTTAGTAAGGATCTGTTTTCTACTGTTACCTTAAAAACTTTGATTTGACAACTGGCTGAATGCAGATGGTCTGTATATTCTCCATTTTCAGTCTGTTTAAAAGTGTCAACCTGAATCCTAAAAGGAACTCCTTTCTCTCCTCCATGTTTACGAGGGGTAAATTCAGTGCTGATACAATGTACCTGAAAAAAAACAGCCACCAAACAGAGGACCCTCAGAAGTATTCTAGACATGAATTTTATTATGCGTTACCAACACCACATACATTTTCTTAGGACAAGTAGCAAATTACCCAGCCTATCTGAGGACCAAGCTACATAACTAATGTTTCATTCCTTTCCTCATGCAAATGAAGTAAAACCTGTAATATCTGAACTGACAGGGAAGAGGGGAAATAAGCAAATCTCACCAAAATCTCTCCAAGACCCAGAAGTCATTATAGATTCTTACTAAATAAGAACTTGCTGGATCGTAAGAAAAATGTACGTAGATGACAACTATATCTATCATGAATATAGCAAAACCTTTTTCCAATGCATTATAGCTAAAATAAACTTCAGAGTTACTTGTAATCAATATTACCAAAGCTATAGAAGGTCACTGATTGGAAGTAGGAGGTCACTGATTGGAAGAGTTTTTAGTTTCATGTGAAATCAGCGCATTTCCAAATATGCCCAAATTCCTGTAAAAGCCAGCAGACTTTTTAATCAGTATGTAATTGCCTCAAGTGCTACATCACCCTGAAGACTGGGCTTATAAACTGGAAATAGGCCTAAAAGATATCTAAGGATAAAATCCAGGTAACAGAAAAAGTTACGATGAATCTCACTGGACAGTGGAATTTTAATTGAGCCAAGCACTGTGGACCTTGCACTCTCAATGTCTACAATACTGTCTTCTTATTTCCTATGGCCATCAACAACAGAGAACCACAGACTGGAATTTGAAACTTCAAGTGTAACCAGTGCCACTATGCTGTTCTCTAGCCTTTAAAATAAATGAACTATACTTGCATAATAAGAAGCAGTTCCATTTCACCCAGTCTGTTATCACTTCTTTTAAGGAAGTGCATAAACAAAAATACTCAATAGTTTATCTCACACCTCCTCAAGGAGACTGCATTTCAGTACTTCTGTAATTCTTACTGGAAAAAACGTCTTCAGTCGCACCAGATCAAAGTTAATTTACTGACAATGTAGAATTTAACCTATTCTGGCAGCCCCAGTAAGAAATGCTGCTACCTCAAACTTTCTACCTTTTCTCCACAAGAAAACAGATCCGAGACAAAAGTAAGCCAAAAATTCCAATGCAAAACTGAACATTGTATCTAAATAACTTCCAGAGAAAGCATGTTCAATTGCCCTGACTATCAAATATTTAAATAATAAAAATCATACTACAAGGAAGCCTACTGACATAGTAAGACACATCTTTGAAAGCCTGATTTAAAACTCTCTTTCTAGCATTTTAATTTTCATATTTTATCCTCAAGCTGAGTGTCTGCTGAAGTTCATCAACAAGGAGAGTGGGCCTCTCAACTGACAAAAAATAAAATAGTAATGACAGTTATTTAGAGGGATATAAATTCATTCTAATACTCCGTATAACTAAATATTTTAACCACGGCAGCCTGCTGCAAAGAGCTTTTCAAAAGCCTTTTATTTAAATTATTTTTAAAAGATGCTTTTATAAACTCAAGTCAAGTTGAAAAACCTAACTAGGAAACCTTATGGGACTAACAGTTGCTGTGAACCTGTGTTTTTCACAAAGCTGGTATTTAATGGCTATCCCACAAACAAGAAACCAAGAAGCTTCACAGTGCAAACACATTACTGTTTGTGACCTGAAAGGCACCAAACACAAACATCCAGTCAAGTAAAGTTTCAAACCTGAATAAAAGCAGATGTACATTTTGTTGGATCCCACAAAAATTCAACTGCATTGAGCTGGCTTGGGTTTGTCTTGATATCAATGACTCCAACAGACATTGGAATATCTACATCAAAATAAGTAGTTATATTTTAAAATAATCTTATTCAAAGAAAACATTAGAAATAAATTTTAATATAAGGTTACCATCAACAAACATGGGTAGGGTGAAATAAGGTGGGCTTTGGTGGCTTACACGGGCCCATGAATGGTTTCTCAGGGCTATCTGAAGAAACTTAGTAGACTCAACATACAAAGCGCTCAGGGTTTCGGGGTGTGTTTTGATTCCCCTTCTCCTCACACACCCACCAGCTTATGCAACAAAAATAACAAAGTTATGCAAAATAAAGAAACCGAGTTGGTGTCATTCCACAGCCTACTAGAGAAAGTTACTGGTTTCTGTGTTCTCCTAATAGCATTTAGTAATCAGATTTGAGAGGTTTCTAGATGTGTAAGGTTGCAGAGTTGCTATCTTACTTCTGCAGCACTTCAAGGTTTTAAAGGAATGTGGAAATGGTAACAACATTTATATTCAAAATACACACTATGACAAAGCAGCACACAGAAAACTGGTCTGTGTTTTTTCACCAGTCCTAACATAAATGTGACCATGATCAATTTAAATTTGGAAACTGGCTTTCATACAGTGACAACAGATAGAAACAATTATACCTAAGTCGAGAAGTCTGTCCCCAGGGCGGTTCCACTTCCAACCTTCTAGCTGCTGGTGTTCTGTATATTGCAACCTTCTGTCATGGAACACAACTCTTATAATACTCTAACAGAAAAGAAACAAGCATCTGATGAGCCACAAAGTTACTAAATGTTTAGAAACAGCCTGAAGATAAAACACTAGAACATTCCAAAATAGCCACAGCACTGATAAACACGTATTTTCAGCAAAAAAATTGGCAACTATCAGTATCCCAAAATACTCCGGAACACAGAAATAGGACTGAGTAGCAGGAGACACATGAAAATGTGTTAAAAATGCAAAACAGAATTACAACTGATTGCATATTGTAAAGGTCACTATGAATTACATGCAGTGAACTGAGCAACACTGACAGCGTAGTATCAACACAAACACAACACAAACTTATTCTAAAAAACAAACACAAAAGACTTCATTTCCTCTGAAAAGCAGTGGATATAGTTAGTTTGAACATCTTTTTCCATGGGGGATTTTTTTGGTTTTTTGTAGACAATTTTAAGAAATAAAATAAATAGAAAAATCCCTTCCTAGTATTTGTAAACATACTTACAACAAATGTATTAATTAACAGTAAGAAGAAATAGACTTCCAAACTATTCCAACTGCTTTAGCTGAAATATTAATCTAAAAACACTATGATACACTTAACTTTATTCAGCTAGAAGCAATTAGCCCATAACACCTATTTTTGTGACCAGTTCTGCTACAACTGTGCTGAGTCATATTAAAGGTTTCTATTCTGCAGCATGGATGCAGGGGAGAAACATTGCTACTGAACCAACAAAACGCAGACACACTTTCTGAAGTCTCATTAGCCTACAGTCTTACCCGTATTAACAGTGGATAAAAGTTTTAAAAAAACCCCTAAGAATTTTAAAATGAAGATCCTCCTCCAGACACACTGCATACCCCTGGTCTTATTTCAAAGACAACAGACAGCACATGTGCATGCGCACACACATACAAACATTCTGCTCCTTTTTCACTGCAGGCTGGCAAGTTTGGAAGTTGGGAAATATTTGCAGTCACCTTTACCAACATGAAATGCAGTACTGGGATTCCAGTATTTAAGATGCTAGGTATCCTAAGCTTTGCATAAAATAATTCAGTCTTCACTATACAAAGACTCTAAGCTTTGGGTATTCATATTCTTCATATTCATCATTTTTATTTTAATACCACTGGTCAGCAGTCATTCTGAACACACATCTAATGACAGCAGAAAGAAAATCCACAAAATGTACAGTCTCAAGATTGGATTTCTCACACCTATCTTTAGATATCTAAATTTGAGATCACTGTTACCACAGCTTCCTTCTACTCAGCAGAAAGTCATGGGCACACCCAGTGGAGATTCATCTCACCTTAAAATAGACAGGACTGCTCTTTTCATATGCAACCCTCGCAGGATTGTTAGTAACACTATCTAGAGAACTACAGCTCACCTTCACCAGTTTTCCATTGATCTCTGGTATGTCCCCAGCTTTCCGATTATCTAACATCCGTATCTCATAGGACTGACCTTTAAAGAGAAAAGAAGTTCATATCAGTAGAAGAGTCAGACCACAAAGCTACTTTGCGTTTAATGCACCTGAAATAGCGTTTGGTTCATATACAGTACACAAGAATCAGCACCTGAAACTTCCCTTTAAGAGATTTTTCTAACACTTCACTTCACTGCACAGGAATTAATGGAACAAAATGTATTTTTTTTGTCTCTTTAAAACTAAAGATACTTTCAAAGTTTAAGTATTTCATTTTACATGACATGTAAGTACTTGTTTCTCTATTCTTTTTACCAAAGAAAAACTTTTCAAAGCTGAATTCCTTTATTTTTGAAACTGATGAAAGGCAACATTCTGAGAACCACAGACTGGTCTTCTGAAACAAACTCTTGCAGAGTTTTCATACTCTTCATACAACATATCTATTACTCTGCCATATTTAATTTTGCCCATGTACCCGATGCTTTTTTATGATTTGTAGGTTTTGCATGATTTCAGAAATAAGCCTTTAAAAGAGCTAGTGACTGGTTATTTCAAACAGGTATGAGTGAACCTACCTTTCTAGTGAATTTGACGAACTGTTACG
This sequence comes from Aegotheles bennettii, assembly GCA_013398125.1. Classification (NCBI taxonomy): domain Eukaryota; kingdom Metazoa; phylum Chordata; class Aves; order Caprimulgiformes; family Aegothelidae; genus Aegotheles; species Aegotheles bennettii. The sequence continues at coordinate 236,308 of VZRW01003356.1, read as the reverse complement.
CTTCAAAAGAGAGAAAGGTAGAAGTAATTTATTTGAACTAGAGGGATTTTTTTTCTTCCAAGGTGAGCATCACATATTCACTTGCAAATACGAATTTTTAAATTATAGGACAAAATAGATTACATAGTTGTTCACTAAGATCAAGTGCAGTAAATTCATCACCTTCTGCATTACCCTCAAAACTACCTTTACACTCTATAGTGCTTACTACATTTAAAAGACATTAATTGGCTTGCCCTACCAGGTAAAGGTTCAGCTGTCACACCCCAGTGAATAAACAAATGATTTCTTCAACTCCTTTCACTGCTCCATAGACTGATGTTACCACCAGCTATGGACTGTTTGTCCTTCTTTTGCTGTAACACAATTAGCACTTGTATGTATATACTATACACATGTACAGGCTTGCTTTACCCCAACCACATCTGAGCACTGATGACGTAAATTTATATAAAAATTAAATGTACCTAAGTGCAGCTGAGTAAGGCAACAGACCATTTCTCCTCCTGTATTTAACAGGAAGGATGCTTTCTCCTGTTAATGAGATTTGTTCAATTACCAGTGTTATTTTGCTCACACGGAGATATAACACCTGTAAGTCCATCTGCATTTATAGACAACAGGGTTTTTTAATCTAGCACTATTAATCAACTTTTGCAAATATGTCTCTGTTCTCTTTCACCATTACTTTGAAAGGCAGCAAAAGAAAAAACCATTTTGATTGCTTCCTCAACAGTGTTGCTAATCTTTTACAGGTACAAAACAACATCAAGACTGAAGATCTGATAAAGTATAAATCAAGGAATGCCAGACTAAAAAAGGCATAAATAGCACAGGGAGTTTTCAAAACAAAGGGAGAAATAAGTTTCAATCTGGATCTCTGGACACGTAGCTGCTCAAAGCGTAAAAAGCACCACAGCACTGCTGGCAGTCATCTCCAGAGGAGAGCCATACATGCTGCTTTCTCTGCTGTTGCCTGGAAAGCAGCCACAGGAGCAAGGCAACACAAGGTGCTGGGAACCTCAACTGCTTGCTGCTTAACACTGAAATTATCATGCCCACTTTCACAAAAAAACACACAATCACAGAATGGTTGAGGTTGGAAGGGACCTCTGGAGGTCATCTTGTCCAACAACTCCTGCTCAAGCAGGGCCACCTAGAGTCAGCTGCCCAGGACCAAGCCCAGGCTGTTGCCGAGTATCTCATGGATGCTCATCCAGCCCATATTTCATTAGTTTCTCCATAAGGATCTTACAGGAGAAAATATCAAAAGCCTTACTGAAGGCAATGACTTGTAAACAATGTCCACAGCTCTCCTTGTCTATCAAGGACGCCACTTCATCAAATAAGTTTATCAAGCTGATCAAGCATGGCTTCCCCCTCAGTGAATCCATGCTGACTACTCCTAATGACCTTTGTGTCCTTTATATGGCTGGAAACGGTTCCCAGGATTAGTTACTTCCATCACCTTCCCAGGGATGGAGGTAAGGCTGACCAGCCTATAGTTCCCTGGATTGTCCTCTTTGAAGATCAGAGAAATGTTTGCTTCCCTATAGTCCTCAGGCACCTCTCCTAGTCACCATGATCATTCAAATACTATCAACAGTGGCCTCACAATGACATCTGCCAGCACTCTCAGCACTCATGGCCTCAACTACTTGTTCTTGCTGGTCTGGTGGCCTACAGCAGACACCCACTACAATGTCACCCACACTATTCTGCTCTTTAATCCTTACCCATAAGCTCTCAGGTGGCTCATAACCCATCCCTAAGCAGAGCTCCAGGCATTCCAAGTGTTCTCCCACATAAAGGGCAACTCCCCCTTCCTTATCGTCTTGCCCAACCTTTCCTAAAAAGCCAGTATTCCTCCATCACAACATTCCACTTACGTAAGCCATCCCATCATGTCTCCATGATCCCAACAAGATCATAGCCTTACAACTGCACACAGATGTCCAGTTCCTCATGCTTACTTCTCATGCTGCTTGCATTAATGTACATGCACTTAGAGAGGCACCCCACCATGCTGACTTCCCAGCAAGGCTTTTGGGGTTTCCTCGTAATGGTGCTCTATAAGTACTTCCTTGGTTACATCCAAATGTTGGAGGTGACCCTGTTTACGCCTCCTTTTCCTGATTTTGTGCTCCCTTTCAGGCACATCCCTCCAGGCCTTTTGCTCATCAACCATGTCCATCCCTCACAGTGCTCCTGGTTACTCTTCTTCCTCCCCTGCCATTTCTGCTTCAAGCCCTTCTTCCCAGGTCAACCATCCTGCTGGCAAAGGTACCTCTGTCCCCCTTACTGAGATGGATTCCATCTCTTCCAAGCATTTTTGCATTCACAGAACAACAAGACTAGCTGCACCGTGTAAACCAACCTAACAAATGCTTCCCCTTCAAAAGCAATTCTCTTCCATACCACTTTTGCTATTTGCTATACATCTGAACAGCAGCCAACTCAAAACATTGTCCTACAACTGATATGCATTCTCAATGGACTCACTCAGCAGACTTTGGAGTTAATAAGAACCCTGCAAATCCCTGCACAACCAACCATCACCACTCCAAGATTTGAACTTCTAGGATCAGCTTCAGCTGAAAGCCTGATTGCTTTAAATATTCCATCAGCTCACAGAATATTTCAAGTTGGAAGGACCCGTAAGGATCGAATCCAACTCCCTGCTCCTTGCAGGAGTACCTAAAACTAAACCGTATGACTAAGAGCATCATTCAGACACTTCTTGAACTCTGAACAATGCTCTCAGCTATTCCAATTAAAATACTTACTGGCAGAGGGTAAAGTCAGGGCTTGCTGAAGCATTGCCTTAGGAAATGTCACCATAGCTTAACAGACAGGGCAAACGTTCCCATTGCTTCTACCATTCCCAACGCAGTAAGCCAAGACAATTGCTGATGAAATTAAAGAGGGTATTAGCTCCCTATGGCACTCCCTACTCACAATCCTCTTGAAAACGATTTAAAGCAAAACACTGCCTGGTAACAGGGCCAAACTAGAAACCAGATCACTGAAGAGCCTGGGATTAAAATTACTCTTTTTCTAGAGGACTTGCTCCATCACATTACACAAACATCTCTACCAGTACAACTCAATGTTGCAAACTTCAACACAAATGACCAGAACTATTTTGATCCCTATTTTAAGCTGGCTTCAGTATGAAAGATGTCATCTTTCAAAACTATCCCAAGATATTTTTTTTTACATATATAAGCGGTTAATACTAACAGCTAATAGAGAATTTTTTAGGAAAACATCTTAATCTAGGCAGTAAATGTACTGAAGTTGGCCAACCATTTTTTTTTCCATATTTATTTAGAAAAAGGGTATACCAATGCCTTTATTTTTCAACATCAGAAAAAGCTTGACACTGAATAACAGCTAAACTTCTTTGCAAAAGAAATCTTTATATTAAAGGATATTTTCCAAAAAAAAAAAGATGTAGCAATTACAGTCACTTCAGACACTGTCACTTAAATGGCAAGCTCTTCTCAGAGGAGAGATAGCAAACGCTTTCTTCCTTTGGCTTGCCACTTTGTGCTGGTTCTCCAGCACATAGAGCTGACCTTCAAGCTTCCCGTTTGGTCAGGGATGCTGGATCCTGGCACTGAAGAAAACAAAGTATATTTCTACAGAGCTTAAAGTTTATAAAACTTCAAAGTTTTTTAAACAGTGCCAAGCATCTTGCTGGTCCAGTTGCTGCTGCAATTGTACTGTTTTACTCTGAAGAGAGCACTCAAGGTGCAAAACCTAGTTAAAAAAAAATCAAGTAAACCTGCCTAAGGAAATGGGTAAACTATGTGATCACATGCTTGTAAGAAACTACAAAGCACTTAAAGAACTGCCATTAGTCTCATTAGTAGAAGAGTCAAGTAATGTTTAAAGCATATTTAGACAGACTGGATGCTGCAAGATGAAGCACTTGGCAACTTTATTCACATGAAAAGCTGAAAATGACACTGTCATCACGTCAGTATCAAATTAGACACAATCTGCTAGCACAGATTTTAGGGCCCAGTACACAGTTAAACACTTCCAGGCATGAAATGCATCCCCAGAAGTTCACACTACTAGAAGCATTTCGACTTGAGCAAAAAGGATATCCCATCAAGAAAACACACGTGTAAAATATACAAATTCTATAACCTAGTAAAGCAATTAATAAGTTAAACAGCTCACAAAAAACAAGGAAAATTCACCAATACATATTTTAACCTGTGCCCTCGTAACTGCACACTACAGCAGTACACTGCTCAGAGAAGCACACAAGTTAAGATGATAAATTGTACCAAAACGTGGCAGGATATGGAAAAGAAACAGAGAATGTAATTTTTAAAAATTGTTTTTATCTTATGTACAAACTGTGCTGTGGGATTGTGTCTTCTAACGACAGTGCTACCTATTTTGAGATTTTGAGCCAAATTCCATAAAGAAAAAGCAAAACTAAATCTAGAAATGGTGATCCTAGAGCATTCGAGCCAGCAAAGAGGAATGTGGGGAGTGACATTGATATGGATACAAAACAAGTGATAAATGGTTTTATGTGAGTTCAGAATACTGGCTGACTAAACTTAGGACACCAATGTCATTTCCAGAAACGAGGGAGGTTTTATCACATGGCAATGACTACATTCAGATCCTTTTACCCAGCAGTCAGTGCCCCCTGTAGAAGGAAAATGATTTTCATGCAAATCAAGCACAGGCTATGAGGAAAAAACAGCAAGACTCATGCAAAGTACTTATCCACCTAACTTCTGATAAATGTAAAGAGACAACAGTGAAATACACACAAACTCCAAAGATAACTACAAAGTTAGTGGCACCTGTGTCTATGTTTTAAACACAATACTGTTCTTGGCAGATATATATGGGTAACTTGTGAGTGACTACAGTGTCTTCTACTGTACAACACTTTTTATTTAGGGACTGGCATTTTAACACTTACTATGACTTTCTGGGGGTGTTTATGTGTAACTTATGCAAATACCCTCCAATTAACCTGCTACTATCAATCAAGTTTAAAGAGGAATGCAAAATTCATCTTGTATTTTAAGCTATTAGTATCTTAAGTTTGTCTCTTAAAAGCTCTGTTGGTTTGATTTTACTGGGGGTAGTGGGGGATGGAGGGGGGTAACACAGAGGGGAAAAAAACCCCAACCAAACAAAAAACAAACTAAAAAGACTTTAAAGGGGAAGTAATGACAGTCTACATCTATGAGTCTGCGACCTGGGCAAAACAAGATGACTAGAGTAAGGTATCCAACCTCATTTCTGACACGCATTTATTTTGCATATGCCCACATGTATCAAAACATGAAATACAATTTGTTTTAGACTTGTACCGCTAGCTGCATTCAATACAGTTATGCCTGCAACACATGTATACCAACCTTGATTCAAGTATGTAAGAGTTTCATCATACAATTTTACTGCTGGAGATGTTGCAGCACACATAACATACTGGAAGGGTGGATGTTTGGTCTCATTTTCTTGGGGAAGGCTGGAATCTTCCTGTTTGAAAATAGGCAGTGCCAAAACATCACTGAAAAGACAAACAAATAACTGTGTGAGATGACTGTTGGCCCTGAAGTTGAAGAAAGAAAAGTTAATTTGTGACTTAAAAAAACACAGTGGAATATATACAGAATTGTGTCACTCAGTTTATTAGTGAAAGCAACATGATCAGTATCAAAAATATTTTCCACCAGAATTTCAGGCCAGGATACATAAACAATGCTCTGCGACCTAAGCAGACAATAAATAGTTATGCTGATCCTCTGAAAATTTAATCTGCAGTTCTTGTCTCCACTGAAAAAATTCAGTTTACTCTTAACTTTTCATCTGTCACTACGGGCAAGCTTGCAGCTGAGAGCAAGGCATTCACTTACTTCTTTGTAAAAAATACATTCACCAAAGTAAGTTATTTACACCATAAAAATCTTTCTCCTCACCTATTATCATCATGGTCAGCCATTGGAACAGGCTGCCCAGGGAAGTGGTAAGAGTCACCATCCCTGGAGGTGTCCAAAAAACATTTGGATGTGGCCCTTAGGGACATGGTTTAGTGATGAACGTGGCAGTCCTCGGTTGATGGTTGGACGTGATCTTGAAGGTCTTTTCCAACCGAAGCAATTCTATGACTCTGTGATTATATCTAACCTATTAATTCTGCTGACATTGAAGATTTTTTTAAATCTTAGTATTTTTTAGTTTAGCATACTGAATAGCACAAAAATTATTAAGCAGCAGATTCACAAAACCTAAGTTATAGAAAGTATAGGCCAAGATTATAGATGCAAGACCATCAGAAAAACTTTGAAACAGCAAAGTCTCTGAAGTGTAAAGAGTAATCCATGCTGTCCACAGGCAGCAGTAAGAGACAGCTTCACCACCCAGCAATCGCATCCTCTGCTTTCTACAGAATTAAATATTCTGTATTAGCAATAGATTTGCTTTCCTTATATACAGTAATCCTTCATAAATAAAACTGCAAAGAGATCAGCAAGTTCTGTTCAAAGACAGTGTTCTTCTAGCACTGGGTTTTTGTTCATGATTAAATTCTTATCTGCAGACCTACGAAACTTCCTTTGAAAATTAGTTTCTAAACTTAAGTAAGGTTTCTCACACCATCTCATCTGTTGATTCAGTTTTTTCACTTATTTCTCTTGCATTGATCACAATTGTATATCCAATATATTTTGTATTTATGTCTTATCTGCATTGCACTATTATTTACACTTTGTACCCCAAACTTTTTCAAGTATAATTGTTTTTTGCTGCTCCTCATTTTTGTGAGAGCCTGCTTTATTTAAACTCAGTAATTCCTCTTGAACTCCAGCTCACACCTGGAGAATCAAAAAGTATCAGTATCATAATCAATTTAAAAAGTGAAATTACAGCCAATATTTCTGTGTCACAGAAGGTTCTAGTATAAACTCGGTCTGCATAGGCATTGGGTATGAGGATTACAGCAAGGGCACCCCAACTTTTCTTTCAGAGCATGTGCCACATACAGTAAGGTAAAGGCCAGCTTCATCACATCCCACTCCCCTGGCTACCCGGAGGAAAGTACATTGACCTGAAAGTGGAAATACTTACGAACAGTGAAGAAGTCCAAGAAGTTTGTCTACACCTTGTAAAGACTGTACATTCTCTCCCAGAAATAACAACTAGAATTAAAAAAACCCACCCATACATGTTCCTTCCCACTAGGATGAAACCACGGGAGATGCTAGAGGCATGATAAGGCAGGATACTGTCCAAAAAAGGAGGACAAGCCTGCCGAACGATGCCTTAGCGCCTCCTGATGCCAGGTCCCCAAACCAGAGCCCAGAGGAAGCTGTATTCCTTAACTAGTTACAAAGGAAGATAATGTGAAATAGCCACCTGAGAGAAGTGGACACAGACAAAAGGAGCATCATATCCAGAGGGATTCAGTTTAATTCCACAGGTCCGTGGACTGCTACTCGAGAATGACTCGGAAGAAACAACCAGATGATTCATGCCTTGGTATCACCCATCAGCCCAACACAAGAGGGAGCACCGCGAGAGAGAAGCATCGTTCCAAGACAGGGCTCCTACACGCTGGAACCCCTGCCCGTCACACGCTTGGGCACATAAAACACTAGTTACTGTTTTATGAAGAGGAACTTTAAATCAGAAAGAAAACGGAAACAATAGCCACGTTTAAAATACACACATAAGACTGAAGTGCAGCAAAGAAGGCATGCAAAGTATCTCACCAAATAAATAATTCTCAACCAAGGTCTGCAGCACCTACTTTCTCATAACATACAAGATTAAAAAGAGAAGTCTTCTGTGTGTTTATGAAAAGTATCTTCCAAGCCTTCATTTTCCACCCACAACTTAAAGATAAAAATGCATCTGGTCTGGCTTAAGAATGTCTGCCGTGGCTAATGAACTAGTTAAATTAACAGAGAAGGCATTGGAAGCCAACAAATACAAATGGAAGACAAATTTAGCCAGCTTTAAACCTGCTTTTGCTAATACTTACGAACCGTTAATGACTAACTGCCATTACAGAGGAAAAATAAAAAGACATCCAACTCCTCAACCCTACAATTTAGTTGTGAAGAGAGCATAATGCACACTCCTATATGCCACCATTCAAAAAAAAAAGCTCCAGCAAGTGGCACAAGGCAAATGTAAGAATCTTCATTTATCTTCCCAGCTAAAAATATGTATCTTTTCTTACAAAAGAACGAGTACCGTCCAAAGGAAAAGAGAAGACAATGCAATTTAAAACTCCTTCCTATACCATGTTTAAATAAATACCATTTAAATAACATTTTGATTTGTTTATTCATAAAGAATGAAGTACCAGTGTTTTCACATTAAAACATACACTCATTTCTATCTAAAACCAGAAAAAAGCTTCAGGCAATGAAAGAGAGTCAATAGGGTATGAATAAAGTATTTCAAATTAAGTTTTTGAAGTGTCAGTGGTAAAGAAATGCTAACTAACCAGCTATTAACTCCTCTTAAAAAAAGTGAAGTATCTTTTCTGACTTCCAACAAGGAAGGTGCTCTGAAGCAGCCGGTCTATCCTTCGGTCAGAGGATACCAGTACCGTGTGATGCCCAAGAGCCTACAGTTCAGCAACACAAAAGGTCTTCTAGGCAGTGCTGGCATGAGGAATTTCTGCCACGTGAGCTGCTCCCTCCCTACACTTCCCCTCTACAAAATATTTTTCTGGGCTATGTTGGGATCTCTGTCAGTCCACAGCACAGCCCAACACAGCTGCACAGCTCAGGGTGGCAAAAGCAGGTGATAAAAATCTTCCTGTAGAGAAACACCCATCCTACCAAACACAACTTGAGGGCAGGCATAATGACTTAAGCCCATTTCCCTCCTCACAATCAGCAGTAACGGGAATCTAGGAATCAGGGAAGAAATTGCTAATGTCTTTTTACCTAGGAAATCATAAGGGATGTGTAGCTTTGAAAAACAAGAATACAAAGAGCACTGCCTCCCAGTTCTCTGAGGCCAAACTCCCCTGTTTATCCTCACATTAATAAGGACCACCTACATTTCACAGTGACAAGAATCTTCTACAAAATAAAATTCATTGCTCACACACAGCTGAAGAAAAGCTGCCAGGTGTACTCACAATTCAGAGTAGGAAGCCAACAGGGAATAGAAATTTAGTATTTTCAAGAGTCTTCTTCATTTACACTAAAGAACGGTACCTTGTAAGTGACAAACTGCACATAACACATGCTATGATGTAGATCACGTTCCTAAAAATGACAGAGATCCTAAATGACAGCCTAAATGACCACCATACCAGTCTTTTTACCATTTTACACTGATTCTAATGTAAGACCCAACAAAGACACCCAGGAGAGCAGGCCAGGTGCCTCAGTTCTTGCTTTTCTTCCTCAGACCCCAGACACAATTTCTGCATTTATAATGAGCCAGTGGCCTGGCAGTGCAAATCATCTGCCCCCCAGTAAACCACTGGCAGTCTCTGTGTTTATGTATACTTCAGCATCCTTTAGTCCTTTTCCTACTCACTGGGTGAAGTTTGCTTTGTGCTGGCCCAGCGCAGGTCAGTGACAGGCACCCTCACAGCCTGCTTTCCTCAGGGTATTCAACATGGCAAAGCACCTCTTCCCTAAACTGAAGCACCCACTGGCAGAGTTGCCCAGATGGAGGAAAAGAAGTTTTCCAAAATAGCCACTGTTGAAATTATTTCAGGTTACAGGAGAAAAAGAGCTTTAAGAGACTGATTGTGTTCTTTTTCTGCCACTGATCTTGTGAAGTAGAGGACTAATCTGCTTTACTTGTCCCATCTAGGTGAGCTCTGGACTATCACAAGCAAGCTGAGGTATAAGCAAATAGCAATGTTTTGAAGGAGAAGCAGCATCTTTTGCTGGAGTTCCTGATATCATTTGGAGAAGCAGATCTATCAAGGTTTACTCTCCCGACAGAAGGAACTCTGAGACCACATTTTTGAAACTATTTGCTCGAGTAAGAAAAGTCTTATCTGGGTCCCTCACAATTTGTTATCAAAAGCATTCAACTGAAAGCATTCTTTCTTCCTGGAGGGGGAAAACACTGAAAAACAGATAGAAACAGTCTTCATTACACACTAAAAAGCAGGCAGCAGACACATTTCCAACACCCAGTATTAGCTAGCTATGCTACAAAAGAAGTGCATAAATGAAACATCACCATACAAAAGTAGGAATGCTTAGAAGAGGAAGCAAGGTGCGTGTTAACACTTGAACCAGAGCACCCAGTGGGATGGATCCCGTGATAAACTGGTTCTATGCTGTGTAGCCTACGTGAGCATAGCACAAAAAGACCAAGACAAATGTTAAGTTATCCTTCTCCCATGTTTGTGAAATGTGTTTGCCAGACACAAAATCACCTTCCTTCCAAATGGAAAACCCTCTTTCCAACACTTTTTCTGAAGCATAAACAAAACCCAACTGCCTAATAATAATAAGGTCACAAAATAAATGCAGACACCTTCCTTATCCTTACAAGAACAGGAACTAGCATTTCATCAGAACTCAAAGCGATGTCCATCAGTCACCTGCCTTATCTGTCTTCTAGACTGTATACTTTCGGGTGTGAGTACTAAATCATCCAAGAACATGCAGGTCTTTTGAAACTTTAAAAGATGGTTTACAAGGACAAATACCTTGAGAAAAATGTTTCTCAAGCAGTATTTGAATTAGAGTTACGATCTCAAGCCAAGCTCTGCACGTTCAAGAGGTCTGAACAAGTCATAGGAAAATGTGAGGCAAGAGGAGAGCTTTCCTTGTGTCCACAGAAGTCTGATGTGAGATGATACCCCAGGAAGTAGCTGCTGGGAAACAACTTTCTCTGAAGCAGTTGTCAAGCAGTGCAACATGAGAAAACAGCTGCAAATGTAATGCTGCTCCCGGGAATCCTACAACCCATCATATGGAAACCCAGCTGGTTAAAGGCCTCAGCTTATGGAGAGTCTGGCACAGAATGCAAAGAACAGCCAATCAGAGAAAGAACAGAAATCCCACCACCAAAACCTGTGTCTTCTAAGCTCTTGAAGGGACCAAGGAAAAGCTGCCAGAATGGTGTTTGTTCACTATTAAGAGATCCACTCCTGTGACACAGGGAGGTCAGGCAGCTGCTCTAGTTTGCAGCAGCTATAATGCAGGTTGCTCCCAAGCATAACACACAAAACATAAACAAGGGTAAACTCACTGCCCTCCTCTCAACCCCACACGTCCATCCACCATGAGAGGTGACAGGGGAACAGATGTGATAGTCATGCAGCCTGAAGAAAGCCTTGAGAACTGAACTGGTCCCTCGACTTTTTGAAACATAGTCACGCATTCAACTGGGAAGAAGAAAAAAACCAACCCCAAACCAACATCAATAACCTAGATGAGGTTTATCTTTCAACATGTTTTATCTGTGGTAACAAAGTGAGGAAGCTTAGGTTTGCTGGTTTTCTTTTTCCTCAGATTTCTATTTCCTGACAAGTATTTACGTATCTGTGTGCTTGCACGAAGAATCAAGCTCCAACTCCAATCAGTATATAAAACTTTATGTTATGGTCTAGATGTCAGTGAACATTACCTTTTCTACAGCGCAATAAAAATTGGAACATACCACTGCAACAGAAGCCTTTTAACATGTTCTGCAGGAAATACTGTGTACATCTTAAAAAAAGAAAAAATAAAAGATTGCAGGATACCTTAAGAAAGCACTCCGCTTAAAAAAAAACCAAAACAACATAGCCAGCAGCAGAGTCTCAAAGGAGTGGGAGGCGTTAGGGGAAGCATAAACAGTCATTTTGTCTGTCAGAAAGTAACAGCAGCCACAAGGAAAGCAGAGCCCGAATGAGACAACTTCACAGTTGCTGTGCAAGAATTAAAAAATGTAATTAAGACAGTAACTGTCATGACCCAATGATGTTCATCAGAATCCAAAAAAAAGTATGTCAGGGACTAGAAAGTTGTTAGAAGAAAACACCCTCCTTCTCTTCTCCACCTGGTAAGTTGTAAGACAACAGTCCCTCAAATCCTAACAGGTCACCTTAGCAGTTGGTCACTCTTTAGCCCAGACTTTGGAGAAGAGTTGATACTCCAAGCTCCCTCACCATCCAAGGCTCTCCATGGCGCATAAGGAAACAAGATTGACTGCAGTGGGTTTCTGTCCTTTTCAACCAAGGCAGCAGCCAGTTCCATTCTCCACAGACACTCCAAGTGTTTGGGAAGCGCAGCAGAGTCAAACTGACTTGATTCTCCAAAAATAGAGGGCTGTCTGAATGTATTTTCGTACAGTTCTTTGTACAGACTTTCCCATTTTGGCACCAAGAGTCATCTTTCTCAGTTTAGTTTGATAAACTTCAGATTTTAATCTAGAAGTATATACCAAAATACCTACTCCTGAAAAAATCATCAAGTTCCCCAGTGACAGGCTTCAATTTTAGCAGTACAAAACCCATTGGAATTGCAAGCGTTCAAACAAATCCATATACTGAGCTTCCAAATGACACACAGAAATTCAGTCATTAAGGCACCTGTCCTTATATTAATGCTCACTTAATTTAAAGCAATTCATTAATAATTAATTACATGAAAAATGGAATTCTGGATTCAGTTCCCGAAACTTATCTTTTCAATGAAATAGCCTCCACTTTTAAACATTTTCTAGCAAGGACCAGCTGTCCCCAAAATTACACAATTCTTGCTGTGTTATGTTCGATATTGTGACACACTGGTAAGAAATCATTACGAGAGTCTTAAATCTACACAATGGTGTAATTACCAACAATGCTCAGAACTCACCATCGCTACAGGTGCCATGTTTTTATATAGGTTTATAGGTTTCCAGGGCAAGGGGAGGGGAGCAGTCCAGGGGTGGTATTTCACATATCTGACAATAATTATTATCAATTGAATTTTGTGCTTATAGGCAGATTCTTATTGCATGAGAAGACGTTAAAACAGCAATCTGAAAAACAGGGTTTCACGATTTTAAGGAAATTTTGAGAACTGCTTTAAACCACCTGAATCTGCAGAGAAATTTTGTCCAGTCAAGCGTCCTTTTTAAAAACTCTTTAAATTGCTGGTCAACTGCCATGAGCCATTTTCTTAATAAGAAAAAACACAAGAGCAATGCCATATATTCTACTTCAGGGCACTGACTCCAAAAGAAGCATCAATTGCATTATATACAACCTAACAAGTAAAAGGGTTATGCGTGGGTCTTCCTAACAAAATGCAAGGGCATACAGCCTGGGGACCTCTCCCAGAATCCTCCTATAGACAGCATTTCTTTTTCTAATAACATTTTTTTTTGTAAGGAAGTGACGAGTATCTGGCTTCTACTGGCACACAGAACAGTGACAGAGTAACATCTTCACTTTTCAGACCACACCACTTCTCTTAGTTTTCCCCCTCCCTTAACTGGCCATAATTTCTCTAAGTAAAAACCCAAGCAATCCGTAACACACTTACTGAGCCCAGCAAACACTAATTCCAACTAGGATCCCTTTAACTACATGTTCAGAGATTAAAGTTACAAATAATGTTAGTGTGTGTTCCAAAAAAACTCGCATGTCATCATAAACATAAAGTGTGCAACAAAATTTAGTACTAATGTATAGCCTAGCTTGTGCAATGTTACTTTTTAAGTGCTGTTTTTAACCGTTCCAGCTCTTTTTGTGGCAATTCAAAATATCCTAATAGGCAGGCACATGTAACTAAAAAACCTCTTGGGATTGCTGCCTGCTATAAAAGGATGGCATGAGCAGAAGAAACAATCTATACAACCACAGTAAAGATTAAAATTCTTAAAGTTTCAAGAAATTAAACACTACTGGGAGAAGTGAAGTCTACAGAAAGAAAGGGAAATCTTTAAAAAGCCATCCCAGTCCAAACTCAAGACTTCTAATCATAAGAAATCCTAGAAAGGACAGGATCACGATACAGAAGGAGGAACAGTTCTTGGACAGGAACACATGCATTATCCATCGGTGTTTGCAGGAGGAGAAGCTAAGCTGAAACTGCCCACTGAGAAGCCACCCAGGCAGCTGCCATGCAGATGCCCACAAAAACTGGCACAGCACTTTGTGGGATGGATGTTTGTCTGACCAAGGCAGAAACGGGACAGAAGTGGAATAAAATCCAGATGAGCTGAATACAAAATCAGAAGTATTCTCGCGAAGAGAGGTGAATCACCTTCTCTGAACCAGCAAGTTCCCAGAGTTCTTTTTAATTAAAAAAAAAAAATAATTCAAACCCCACACAAAACAAGAACTCCCTTAAATCCAAACCCCACTGAGCTCGCAGTCACAACCACCAGCAAGAGTCCTTGTTTCTATTCAGCTGGAACCCTTATCTGTGATTTTGAGCACAGATGCTGTGGTTCCAACACTTCACCTGGGCAGTGCTGCCTTCAGGTGCACACAACAGCCCAACCTCATGGTGGCCCCCGAGCGCCAGGTGACCCTGAGAGAGAACACATCTTCCATCCAGGCTGGGCCATCAAAACTATCCCAACTCTCACTGCACAAACAGACTGACCCCATCAGAAACCTCAGGCTAAATGTCTCATGGTGTCTCCGAAGCATTCCCATTCCTCACGCCAAGGAGTCACTCGGGAATCCACACATCCTGCCCCCAAATGAGATAAAAAGTACTGGTTTTAGAGATGCACGGGTTTATCTGGACTCCGAGGGCGCACACCCGATCTAAGCACTCCCACTGTGAGACTGGGGAACAACCGGGAGGTGAGGGAACGTCAGGAGGAGCCGCCCGGCAGGGAGAGGAGCAGCCAGAGAAGGGCGTCCGTGAGGCCGTGTGTGTGCTACAGGGCTGCGGCAGAGCGGGCGGCCCGGCTGGAGCACGGCCACAGCGCTGCCCGGTACCACCG